>SMSQ01025874.1:731696-759475 GCA_019453375.1 Ctenoplectra terminalis | reverse complement strand
TTTTTTTTTTCTTTTTTTTTTGTAAGGAAGTTTTTTTACGCATCTCCTTTTGTCGATAGTTTGTGGAGCTATTTATAATTTTTATTCGAGAATCGATGTCGACACGCGTGTTTGATGAATTCCTTTATTTAAAAAAAGAAAAAGTTATTTTTCTTTCACGCGTAGGAATGTGTGTGAATAGTTGTTGTTGACGCTTATTTATTTAAACCGAAGTTCAACTTCGACTGCAATTAATGTTCCGATCAATCTCGTACGAATTTTATGGCAATATTTGGTAGATTCTTCTTTCAGTGAGATCTCTATCAGATTCTTGTAAGGTTCTTTTCGTTACTGCGTTAACTCTTCTACCGCGGGCTGTACAGAAATCGCGTTGCGTTAATTTTGTACAAAAATTGTTCTGGTCGAATCAAGTTTTTTTTTCTGTATTTAATCGCGGATAAAATCAGTCGAATTTGTATAGAAAAATGAAATAATCGTCCGCGGTTAGAGAGTTAATATCTATTTTGTGGGTTTAAATTATGCTGTTAGTAAATTATGAATGTATCCGTCCTACGGTTAAATTGTATTTTTTTAATTCCGTTTTGTATGTAATTCCTTTTAAAGTTCGTATTTCTCGTAGAGAATAATCTCTTAATCGTCGATGTTATGATAAAAGAGCGAATTACCGAGCTGTAATCATTGCGTAAGAATTATTTCGATATCCAGTGATTAAAGAATAAACGGACACTCTGGAATAAAGATTCTGGAGTGTCGTTAATAAATAAGATGTTCTCTTTCGCTTAGAACTGTTTTTCAAGTGTTCAGTATTAAGATTTGAGAGATTAAAGAATATTCGTCATTACTGTTTAAAAAGTCGTTGAAGAAAAAAAAATTAAAAAAAAATAAAAAAAAATAAAAAAGTATAAAATTAAATAAAAAAAATGTTAAAAAGGGGGAAGGTTCTCTATGGATTTCGAAAAAGCGCTTGCGTGATACCTAAACTCTGCCTTTCATAAATACAACAAACAATACAAAATGAGATCGAATCGTAAGTTTACGCGTGCAGAGCAAACAATAATCAGAGTTATATAAATTCGTGTTTCACTTTTTGCACTTTTTTGCTACTCGATAAAACGGACTTGGCGATGTTCGTGCGTTCGAATAATTTTTGTAACGACCAGTACGATTATACCTGACGAAATCGATAATAAAGGAATTTCTATGATTCACGATCACCTGCAAGTGATCTTTTTCATATTTCATTTCCGTGAACGTGTCCACAGTATAAATTAATAATTTCGATGCAACGTTTAAACAAAAAATAACACCAATTTTATTTTATCTTCATACTACGATTTCATACGGATGCAGTGGCAAAATTCTGGCAAGACAGGCACACAGCAAAGGAAACAAGAATAAGGTACGCGAAATGGTAAAAAAATTAACCTTCATTTATTAGCTTACAGACTGAAAATGAAAACTTAAACGACGAACAACAGCGTCTTTCGGGCCACGCGTCCCTCACGGCAGTACACGGATTCTTTTAAGCCATCTTCTCGTGCACGAAGAATGATTAAAAAAAAAAAAATTAAAAAAAAATAATAAAAAAGAAGAAGAAGAAAATAGAACTGAAAGAAACCCTCGTAAAGAAAGAAAGAAAGAAGTACGTGTAGAAGAAAAGAAACGAAGAAATAAAATCCATTGGTTCGACTCCTCTTCTTGGTTCGTTATCGTTAGATCACAAACTACCAGAACAGTTAGGTACCAGCAACTATACAAAAATAATAGTCTACGATAAACGAACCTCGTCTCGTTTAGCAAGCGAGAATAAAAACGAGAAGAAAAAAATGAGATACGTTATTCGTTTCAATAAACGAACCACGATACTCAATCGATCTAGAGAGATAGAATGGCCCGACACGAGTTCGAGAATCTCGAGACTAGTCTTCTTCCTTAGCTTTGGCTTGTTGAGGATTCCATCAGCGTTATAATCGCAAAAGCAGCACTGTTTCGCGAATTATCAACATTCAAAACGAATCCATCGGGTTTAGAGTAATAAAAATAATTTACAAATCGCTACTAACGTGTCGCTACTAGATTAGAATGTTACGTCCGTAGATACAGATCAACGTTTCACTTGTCCGCCGCCATAAATTAACCGCAAGGTATAAGGATCCTCTCATTCCATTTATTTGTTCCACGAGATAGTCTCGTTGAGAGAACGAGAGGAAAGGTGAAACGATAAAAGGGGATTCAAGAGAAATAGAGATTATGAGAGGGTCGTGCGTTTTGTCACGGAGATCTTTGCGAACGCGAGGACGGTAGTCTAGGAACCAATAGACACCCCACGATACGTCGAACACACGGTTTCTCGCTTTTCAAGCGAAAAACGTGCCGAGGAACACTTTGCCAGGCCACGCCTGATCGGCAGTGACTATATTGTTTTTTTTCTTTTTTTTTTTCTTTTTTTCTTTTTTTTCGCGACCACTTTGACGATCGAATCGTATGATTTGGATCTCTTTGGATTTCATTTTATCTTCAGATTATGTATTTCTTGATACAGAATTTTATAATTGGGCTAAAAATAATTTTAGCGTGTATCCTTTAATCGTACATTGCTCGGATAAATGGGTTCCTTGTTTATATTTTATTTTTAACCTTTGTAAATTTTTTTCGAATTTAAATACTGTCGTCGTTTAAAAAAATATACAATAAATTTCTAAATTTCTAAATTTCATTTATCTTTTTTCATTCTTAAGTCGCTTAAAAATAATTCTTTCATTGGCAGAATGTAACAAAGTGTTTCATTATTGAGGTTCAATTTTACTGATTTATACAACATTAACGGATAAGAAGAAGATTCGCGTAAGTGTATAATCTATTCGATCTTATTGTCGTCTTTTATATCTAATAAAATTAAACTCAAGCTTTTTACAAAGAAATACCTAAGTACAAGCATAGGTACGATTCTAAACCTAGGATTAAATAGACCATGCACGTTCACACAAATTTTCTTACCAAACTTTCCATTTATAATGGAACATCCTGCCAACATATTCAAGTCCTTAACTTCTCCGAACATCGATACAAAATTCTAACCGAACATTTAACGAAACATTTCTAACAGAGAACTCTCTTTCAACGAGCTCTGAAAGAAACGATCCATCGAGATCCATCGACACGCGATTCAATTGTCCACAAGGATGTTCAGAAGTATCCCTCTCGGTCCTTGGGCGCGCTGGAGATGAGTTCCCGTCGCTTCCAGACTGGCTGTGCTCCAGCTCGTTGGTTCTGCGAGCCAACTGCCGAAGACGAAGTGGACATCGTCACAGGGGATGACGAAACTGTTACCGTGTTTTTCCCCGCCAGCGTGTCGGAATCGGGGATGTGACGAGTTTGATGCCTCGAGTCTGTGTAACGTCGTTTCGTATATTTCTTACTATCCGAAGAGGTGGTGGTAGAGCTTGTCTTGCTCTGTTGCGACATGGTGATGCTGGTATCAGGTCTGGAGATGTGCAACATCCTTTCGATGTCGGCGGTCTTCGACCTGGAAATTATTCATGATACGGAAAATGATAACACGAGATGCTTGTAAAATTAAGAAACGAGTATTTAAAAAAATTATCGGGGAAATGCTAGAAAAAATTGATCAGGAAATAATTTAGTTACAATCCAATATTTACACGCACAAAAAATAAATAAATAAATAAATTATAGAAACCACTGAAACCAAAAAAGAAAAGTAAAATTCAAAATATTGATAATCACTGAATCTCTGCAAAAAAAAACCCTTATTAATAAAAAAGCAACGCAACCTAACAATGACCCGATACTGAAATATCAAGGTGAACGCACCACGGTACATTGCACTACATTCTTTGAGGATGAACGAACCGTCCCAGATATTCTACTCGAATACCAGAACAGTAGCACGAATCAAGATCATCCGGCCAATTCCTGTCAGCTGTACGCGGAAGCCAGCATAGTTCAGAGGAGCAGGATTCTCACCTCAAAACCGCACCACCGATGCTCGTGATACTCGGCGTGTACGGGGACGCGGTGCTCCTCGACGTCTCCTGACTGCTGCTCGATCTGGTCACTTGACGTACCTCGCTCGAGGTGGTGAAGGACACCCTCTGGAGGACGGCCTGTTGGTCGGGGATGTAGGAAACAGCGGTAACCGCGCTGTCTGGGCTCGCAGGTGGCGACGACGCCCACGAAGGAGGAGAACTTGGCGCTTGATCGCCTGACAACGTGGCGGAAGAACCTACGGCACTGTCGCTTCCGTGCCTTCCACCTGATGACCAATGTTCACCGAGATATACTTTTGGGTTTTTATGCAGTTTCATTTTTTGGAAATTATTCGGTGGCTTTTCTACCATGTCAGATAGAAGAATATGTAAGAAGAATTTGTAATATGTAGGATTGGAAACTGAAGAAGAATTAATTAAGGATGGAAGTCTACGTGGAGAGGAGTTTAGGTTTTGGTTTTTATTTGGTTCGATTTTTTGGAAATAATTGGGTGATAGAAACTTCTCTGCGTGGTGTCGGAAAGAAAAATTGACGAATGCAGGATTGGAGATGGATGAATTAAATAAGGCTGAAGATCTGTGTTGAGAAGAATTGTATTTGTTAGGATTTTATTTGTTAGTGTTTTAACCCTTTATGGGACCGTGTGACTTGAAAGTTACAAACTGATGTATCTATATTTAAAAAAATTAATTTTTAGTTATCGCTGCATTATTAAATTTGATCACCGTATTACTGTGATCACAATTCATCTATAACAATTATTACTTTAAGAATTTTCGAATCAAAGCGAAAAACTGTAATCAATCGTAATTTTTTCTTTGATAAGTAGACAAAATTCGGGCTACAGAGGGTTAAAGGAATTGTAAAAATTTATATTACACGCAAGGTGAAATGAAGTAAGAGGAATTTTTGAAGTTTCTAAAGTTTAATTTAGAAATGCAATATTTTACTGCATAATTATGGAATCAATATTTGTATTCGAAATCAATGGTTCAAGTATCCTTAAAACCCGTGAGTTTTAAGGTCTAATTGTAACAACGTAAGAACTTAAGAACCAATGAATCGATATTTAAATCGTACACAGACATACCTTCGCTGCAACCGGAAATCGATCGCTGCCTCTGCCTCCTCGGCGGCGCACTGGGTTGCTTTGGTGTCTCCTCGATGTAAGGAATGTCCGGATCGTCGAGGTTCAACGTGAACGCTCCGGACATCGGTATGGTGAGACTGGCGGTGATTACCATGGGCGAGGATCTTCTTCGCGGATCAGCCGGATCTTCGCTGGATCCACTATCCACGCTGTTACTCCTGCCTTCCTCTTTTCGTCGACTTCCAGGCCTCTTTGGTCGCCTCGGCCTTGGACCTATGTCTCCGCCTACGCCGGCCGTTTGGTGGAGACATTGTTCTCTGGTCCACACCTTTAACAATTAAAATTAACAATTAGTACCGCATTAAACAGTAACGATAAATCGTTGAGTTAAAAAATAGAAACTATCTTTGCAACTAAAAAAAGAAAGAAAAAAGAAAAAAAAAAACATCCAATATCTGATAGATGCGACTTTTGCTAAACTTGAAGCAAAAAAAAATGACTATCTTCTTCATAATAAAATAAGGTTTAGTATCAATTACAAGACACCGAGAACAAAAAAGAAAGAAGTAATTAATTTGATGATTTACAACGGAGCTGTGTATCGTTCAACAAACAAAAAGAATAATCAAAGAGAAAAAGAATAAATAAAAACGTTCAAGGTGTGCAAGAATTTCAGCCTCTTTGAAGTCGAGCCATATCTTTCCTCGATCTTGAAAAAACTTCCAGCCAAAGACGTCAGAGTGATACCACGAAATGGTCGAGAGATATCTCGATCGATCTGGATCGGTTATATACCTTTCTGGTCGACGCGGTCGTCCCTGCTGTGGTCGTTGTCGACGTCGTCAGTGTCTCCTCGACCGAGAAGGTTTCGGCTTCGCTGCAAGGATCCGCCTCGTCTCCGCATTGCCTACGAAAAACCGTAAGAAACACGTTGTCAGCTTTTCCCTCGTGACTCGTCGACTGACATACGCGCAAACTTTGTTGGCTTCTTGCCACGCAGCCACGGAGTCTGAGACGGATTAAAAATCTTCGTTCGTTCGAGAGGACGGAGGATCGAGTGTTTTTTAATAGAGAAAAGAGTCGTGAATAGAATGCTTAAAATTAGGTATTTAGTTGTACAAAAAGAAGACAAATATCGGTAGAAAATATGTTCGAACTGATTTGAAATGACTGTTTCAAAAGAATACGAAATTGAAAGAAAATGAAAAAACGTACATTGAAATATTTAATTATAGAAAAAATAGCAGCAGAGTTAATTTGGGATGTTAATTACAGAATAAAAAAATAATCCGCGAACAAATAGTATTTTTTTAAATAAATACTTCGACAACATTGAATCGTCAAAGCGCTTCTCGAGAGATTCTCTTCAAAGATTGGAAGAGGAAAAGGATCTTTTTGGGATCGAAGATTAAAGATAGGGAATGACCATTTAAGCTACTCACTCTTCGGCGCGTCGAGAAAGGGCAAGATCCAAATCTGCTGGATGGGTGTCCATCATGTGCAGATACACTTCGTCCAGAAGGGTGGCTGGCACCGTGAATAACATTGAAGCGTGCTCTAGAAGAGCCCTCACCACGTTAATTACGTCCATTCTTTCTTCCGCCCTTTCTGCGGACACCTCCGATCTTTGACCAGGCTTCACGCAGTGAAGGATGTTCGGTGCGAATACCTTAAGAAGAAGAATTTAACCAAGTGTTAATTACGATAAGAATCGAAGAATTGAAAAACTAAATAATTAATGCACTATATAAATCATCGTTTGAAGCCAGTATATAATAGGAAACTCTGTTAAATATTTTCTAAAATAAAACACGCAGAAGAATAACAAGAAAATTTCACCAAACTTATCATTCGATTAACAATAAATAAAAAAAAAAAAGAAACAGACAAAATTCATCGTGTACTTTTAAAATTCTAACAAGGAGAAAAAACTTCATCCCCTTAAAAATTCCCTACCAAATTTTAAACGTATAAAAAAGTACGATGAAAGACAGCAATGAGTTTTAAACGACTTTTAATAAAACTTGAACTCTTCGTTTTAATTATTCCATATATCGATACAATCTCGTACAATCGTCTCATCGACTCGCAGTCAAGCAATTCTATCATCGATCTACGCCCACGAGTTTCCACCTCGTCCTACGAGCTTAATTAAAATTTCGCGGCGAACGACGACAGAATTCGGAAACCCTTTCGATGAATTCGCGATAAGGGACGCAGACGTCACTCACCGTGGCCAAGTTTGTCGTGTTCATTTTGTTCCCCGGTATCCATTCGCCTGTCTCGCTCTTTTGATCGTCGCTGTTCGCCGCCACCACGCTGAGAAAGTTCAAAAGTGCCCAGAGCGTCTCACGGTTCGGCGTGGGCAGCAGCTGAATGAGATGCTGAAGAGCCTCTTGCTGAAGTCGCCTGTTTCGGATCTCTGCGGGAAACGGGGGCTCTCAGTGCATACAGACAACTCGTGCGTTAATGTCGAGAAAGAAAAAAGTATGAACGAAAGAGGAAAACGCGAGACGAACCGAACGGACGCTGTTAATAATTCATCGGATAGTTCATCAGAAGCGAGAGAAGTTTGTGGAATTATTACGGTGTCGAAGGTTTGGTGGATTCTTTAGCGGTTGGTAAAATGTAGAAGCTGTTTCGATTTAATACGTTGATTGCGCGTGGATCATCGGCGATCCATGGTAGTTGGCAGAAATAAAACTTTGGTTAGGGGAATATAATTATTGTTTGCAATATTATTGAAAATGAAGTAGGCGCAAGAGAAAATTTCAGGAATGTAACACGCTACTTTTTCTTAATTAAATATTCTAAAAATATTATTGAAACGTATCGACGCATGTAAAGTGATTGAAAAGCAGAGAGACTTCGGTTAGGAGTAATATTTAATTGGTAGATAAATTAATAGAAATTTAATTTTTTTATTGCCATTTTACTGATTATTAACAGAAATAAAGGTATAAAATTATTATCCTATAATTTTTAATTAAAAAGGGACATTTATGCTCTAAAATTTTGCTTTAAGCAAAATTATTCGCGTTACTTTTAATTACTTTTTTTCATTGCTTCGTAACGATTAAAATTAGCCAGGTAATTAAGCACGGTAATGTAATTAGCGCGAGAGGATCAGTACTGTTTCCAAGATAGTCCCTCCGCTTTGTTTTGTGCAACAATAGCAATCACCCTGTAACGGTATCGGTGAATCCTTTACGCGATCGCTTTGAGCAGCGAACATTAATCAAGCTTAGAAAGAAACTGCCATAAACTCCTTAACTTAAGCCGCTTATATTTGTCCGATCGTGATTCTCAAGTTTGACCTTACTTTGTGTGTGAACGAAGGCTTGGTAGAGATCCCTGCATAGTAGAGGGTCGGGTAGGTCTCGAAAAAACTCCTTGAGAAGGGCTGCCACGTCGTGGGGACACTGATCGGGTCCGATTTTCGTCTCGCGGCCACAATCGAAATCTTCTCGCAACTAGGAGAAACATTTGATTAAAACGCGATCGTTCGTCGATCTTCGTTTCTTCGCTTCAACCACGTTGCAACTCTCGAGTCTTTTTCGACCCGATCGCGTTTCGCGTTTCTCAAACAAACTTCCCAATTTTGAGGCAAATAATATGTCCTTGTCACAATCTTACGTACATTTGCTTCTCTCAAAATTGGAAAACATTTTTTTTATTAAAGAAACGAGAGGATGCTCAGAGCGAACAAATTAAGCACTCACCTGCCTGACCCTCTTCTTCGAAGGCGACACCCGGAAGACACCTAGTGTCCGGAGGCCGGTGTTCTCTAGGTGCCTGATGCACTGTCTAACTATGCATGGAACCGCGTCCCATTCACCTGGAGGACCTCCTCCGCCGCTGTCGCTCAGCTCGAGCACTCCGGAGTCACTTCCGGTTAGAGCTCCGCCTTTCGACGACAACGACTCGCACGAGCCACCCTGAAACAATTTTGTTTCTCTCAATCGTTGTTGGGGATAAAGTAAAATTTTTTAACAGCTTCGTTCGTTTCATGGAAATNAGTAATACAGTAATCAAATTTAATTGTGCAGTGATGACTAAAGAAAATTAATTTTTTCAAATATAGATACATCTGTTTGTAACTTTTAAGTCGCACGGTTCCATAGAGGGTAAAAGACTTTCGTTTTTGAATATGTATATATATATATATATATATTCGATCGGAATTATGTAAGCAGATCGATCGACGTGTCCGATGATCGTCTAGTGTTCCTAATGGACGATCAGCGAGTCGGTCCATATGGTCTGACAGGAAATCTTGCAAAATTTAGGGATCTTAATTAATCCATGGTTAAAATTAACCCTCTCTCGTGTCGATTCTATTCGTGTCCTCGATCTGTGACGTCACTGTCGGCTCGGGATACATGTGACGTCGACGAGAGAATTGCAATGCTACGTCATACGTTCCGAGATCGAATTAAATCGATGAATCGAGCTATTTAAGCGCGTGGCACTTTGGTCGAGTCACCGGTTAAACGATTCGAACGCAAATTTTTTATCAGTAAAATGAATTAAATTGAAATCACGCGAAAAATTGGATCGGATTTCTTTTCATTTGTTATGATTTTAAATGTCTATTAATTCTAGTTAACTTGAAATTAATATTTTTAAATTTTCTTTAATTCTTTAAGTATTATTAATAAGGTTGAAAATTTAAACGGTTCGTCAGTTGATTTGATAACGACGAATAACGAAGTAAATATATAAATTATTAAAATTAAAAAATTAAGAATCGATAACAGATGAAATATTTCAACGACGTCCAAAGCTTGTCAAAGGATACGTATTAACATACCGAACGTTGAGTCACCCTTTTATTGGCATACGTAAATCAGATATATTCGATTTGTTACCGGAAGTCGAGGGTGGCTTTGTCGTGATTGGCGCCACGATAAATCGGGTCCTATTTCCACAATATGTGAATCACGCGTCTCTATTTCGCGAACGGATCAATCTGTTTCCAATGAAAGTTTAAGAAGTTTCACGTTGAATCGCCTCAGATTTCCCGTCTTTGTTTCATAAACGATCGCTAAAATTATTAAGAAAATTTTATTAAAATTAACTACCATTGATATTGAATACCAGTCCCAATATTCAAAAAAATCCTAATTCCTTCTATTATTCTGATTCGTACGTTATTCCACTGAAATCAATCTTTTTCACGTGAGTCATATTTTTTTGTTCTTTCTTTTACAATAAAACATCTTCATCGAAAATGTACCCCGAAAGACTATCTCGAAAACCATCCCGGGTCAACAGACGTATCGCGAATAGGCGAAATAACGGAAGAAAATGGATACTCACGGGGTAGATTTAGTTTCTGACTCGTAACCGGCGGAATTTCTCACCACGCTGGAAAAATTCCTCCCACACCGAGAATGCGTCACGAACGAGAGAACCCGTAAGGGTCTCTCCAATTATTTACATTCCGAACAGAGCATTCCAACTTTCTCGCGGAGAATAAATCGAGCTACTTTGTATACATCCGTTTAAGAATTTACCGAAGGGAAAAAATGAATCGGATGGGGTTAACGTATTAAATTACGATGTATCACCCCTGTGATTAATTATAGCGGTAACCATCTTCCTACGTGGATTCCTATTTCAATTTTTTTATTGAAGCAAAAAATGACTGAGTTTTTTCTTTTTTTTTTTATCATCTTTTACATCTATGTACTTTTTCATGTCGTAAATGTTTCTGTTCGTAGATTAAAAATTCGTATCCAACGCCAATTTGTTATCCGAACATTTATTTTTAAGATCTATGCAACATAAAATATAAAATTGCTCCTTTTCTCGTGAAATCAAAAAGCATTCGCGCAAAAATGACCGATTGGCGTTGAATTCAAGTTGGCGCGACTAGATGAATTGATACAGCGGAGGAGAAACACGTGATAAACGACATCACGCAGGAACAAAGGTGCACCTGGTTAGAATAAATTCTTGAGCGCGAACAAATCATCCCGCGGCCGCCATAAACTGAAAAATCAATACGCAAAAACGTAAACGCTCGGAAATTAGATCGGATCGTGTAAATCAAGAGGCGCGGGTCGAATCTTCGACTTTCTTAAAATAACGCTTGAACGTCCGAGTTGTGGGGTGGAGAACGTAAAAGAAAAAAAGAAAAGAGAAAAAAAATACAGAGAAAAAAGAAGATTCGTACTCCCCGGCCAGGTGGCGCCGGTGCTTCTCGAATCAAAACATTTACTTCCGGTCGCGGAGGAGATAGCTTTTACAAAAAAATAGATTCGGTAAGGAGGAATAGACAAGTATCGAGAAAATTTCAGAATCTCACTATTGAAACTGTATTTGTATTCATAATTCATTAATAATTAATCGTTAATAAGAAGAAGCGGAAATTCAATTCTACATGTTTTTGTATTGAAAGATTTCCGGAATTTCTTTATAGAAGATGGACAATATAAATTATTCCAAGCGTTCACAAATTAGACAGCTTTCCCAAAGTATATCCTACTTTGAAAGAAACCAAGTTTAATTTACGAAACTGTTAAAATGAGAAATAGTAAAAAAAATGAATTGAAATGTGATTTATAATTATTATTCTTGAGTCTCGTTCAGTCGAACAACATTTTTCACGTTCCGATGTCCTCCATAAACTAATTCCAACAAAATTTCTCATTTTCACAAAAACACGAGCTTGCATCCGTTTGCAATGCATTTATAATAAAAATCAGTGAATATTAAATATAATCTATTGAATATTAAATATAAACTACACACAGTTTAAGATATCGAGACTTCGAGAGATCCACAACGTCACTGTCGTTAAACACGCATTTCCTAACATATTTCTACAATTTCACCAAGTTTCCCTATTTTCCAAATTTTTACGCAATCATCGACCAATAGCTTCGATCGAGAAACGTTAGAAAGTGACGTCACTCGGTCGCCCATTGGCATTTAATTGCACGAAACTGTTAGTTTAAATCCGGTAAGAGAATTTTGGCAACCAGCGTATTCTCTCCGTCGTCTCGGTCGCGGTGCACGCGATGGAATATAGAATAAACGGCTGTAAGCCGGCGTCGTTCTGACGTATCCGTCAAAAAATAACCACTTGCGGCCCGTGGCTCGAACGTCTCGCCCCTGACTCGCAAAGTGGCCATCGATAAACGCCCTCGTCGCGATCCGCGGACACTCTGACGCAATTGATGACGTCGTTCATGATCGCATTCATGATCCGTCTCTCGCGACGCCCCTTTCGACTTTTAGCTCTTTCGCTCATCGAGTCCCTCCTCCGTATCGTCTGGCCGTTTTGATAAAGCGTCTTTGAGACGATCGTGATGCAACGAAAGTTAAATGAAAAGTATGTACTCGTAAACAGGACCCGTGCACAGGGTGTAGAAGTAATGGTCACAGTTTTCAGCGGTTAATCTTTAATTAAGCGCCTTTGATCGGTGAAGATTTGTCAAATTTTATTTTCTAAATTTAATTTTTGAAGCAAATTTGAAACGTTGCATTAACGTTAAAGGTAACATTGGAGCAAGAGTTTTTTTTAACAAATTTTCACCGATGCGGAGATCTAAATTCACCTTGAGATCTTGTACGTAGCATTAATGATAAAGCACTCTGAGAACAAGATTCTGTGCGAAACGCATAAATATTTAGCAAATTTTTTAATTTTCATCGTTTCACTATTTATTTCCTCCGCTTGTATTTACGTTTGCAATGTTCGCAACCGCGTTACGCCGATGATTGCAATTCAATCATTTACATATTCATGACTATCGGGGAAATTGCTGATAAATGCTATTTTCTTGCACTGTTATAACCGAATAAATTACGTCACGTAGCCAGCTAACCTAACTGGTTTCGAATACCTCGTTTAAAAAAAAAAAAAAGAAGAATAAAAAAAAGAGGAGAAAGCCGAAAGAAAATAGCAACGAAGCTATTCGCGCGATGCGTCTATTTTTAAGGTAATCGTATTTTCGTGTTAAGAGACACTAAAATTTCTATCGGATAGGTTGAGAGCGCGTTCCGCGTACAGATTAGTTCACGTCAATCTAAAACAGGTGACTCCGATTTCCATCGCGCGCGTGGGCGTGTTCCTACTTCGCCTTCGAGCGTCTTGATGAGCGATCATCGAGAAAATCGAGCAAAATTTCATATTACAAATTCATCCCGGCCTGCTCGGGAATCTACTTTTATTGCACGTAATTCCGACTTCGACGAGACGATCGTCTATCTGCAAAAATAAACGCCACTTTGTTGCCAGACTCGCGAAAAAGTATAATACGCCATCGTGCATCGCTTTCTTTTTTTATGAAGATTGTACGATTTTTTATTACGATTTTTATTGTTAATTCTACCGTTCCATGCTTCTTAAACGCGTGAGTTATCAGTGGAAATAATTGAGCAAAAAGATATTTAATAACGTGGATTATTTAATGAACGCGCTTGTCTGACTATATACGGACTTATACTACTTAAAGAACGAAATTCGTAAAACGCGTGTGTATGTAAAAAATGCAGCGACAAATCGATTATACAGAAGAAAACAGATAAATATAATATTAAGTACATCATTTGAAAGGATTGCTACTGCTTTAATTCAAATTATTCTAATAAATAAATCAAATTACTCGAATAAACCATTACCGAAATAAATAAGATTTTAAAAAATAGACGACTGTTCTTCGAACAATATGTTTCTCGCGTAGTTTTTAGAACTATAATTTTTTACAGGAACTGTTTATGCAAGAGCGTAGAAAATATTAATATTAATTTTTAAAGTAACGACAAAGAGTTAAACACAAGTATCCATATTCTAACTATTCTGACTCGCTTAAAAATGATTAAAAAAATTATATCTACGTTACAAGATTAACGGTAAACGAAGAAAATGAGGACTGCTAGTAGATCCTAGTTTTTTCAAGAGGAATTCGTCAGTTTAAAGGCAAATCGTGTTCATTAACTCGCCTATAACGAGCAGGAAGATCGATCTACTTACCTCATCGGTCTTAGCCGCGACGGTCGGCTCGATCAGGCTCGTGAAACTCGTTCTGCTGCCGTGTCTGCTGTTCCTCGACAGGCAACCAACGTCTGAGACTTCACCAGCCGCGATTCTAGCGATCCTATCGTTCTCCAAACACTGTGACAGCGGTATGCCAAATACCAGGCCACCAGACGAATCTGAAGTAAAGAACGAAAGAATTTCATGGATTGTTACAATCACGAAATAATTCTTGCATCGTTATACGAGAAATAAAATGAACAAAATGGAAGATTCTTCTCAAGATGGAAGAACACAGAAACTTAAATTTTAGATCAACAGAAACATACATTTATGCAAAGGTGTATTTATAGGGGGTGGAAAATTACATTCGCTATTTTTCTTTTTTATTCCTTTTTTTTAGCTGTCGGTTCATTTAGATTCGGATCTAACAGTTTTTACAATTCACTGGAAATTGTCTTTTAACGTGTTCTACTGCAAGTACTCTAAACCGAAGTTTTGTTTTAGACAAATTCTATTTTGTTTAAAGACAGATAAAATTCAATAGTTGTTACAATTATACGATATTTGGTATGGAACATATTATTCGCGTAAAAAATAATTCTAATTTCTATAAAATTAATTAGCAAGAGAGGAAGATTAAAATTCGTATCGTCAGACGTTAGTTTAAAGTCGCCTCTGGCGACGTGGACGTTTGATAATATTCCGGCTGGCCATGAATGCTTTGGCCGCTTTATTTTCGGTACTAAACCGCACGCTGTTCGGCTAAGTTCGCGGAAACGCGTCGTGCCACCTTTCGAATTTCATCTTATTACTTCTTAATTGCTTCTCGCCGCTTGCCAAATGCACGCGCGAACAACAATCGCCTCCTATAACGTTTCCAAAATATTCCCGTGCCTTCGATTATTGTTTTAATACGAAAATTCCATCGGTGATGCAGAAAAAACACGCCGAAGCTTAAAAATATCCCGAATACATTATTTTTTTTTCATTTCAGAGCATCGCAGAAGATATCGTACCGTCTTAATCACTTTGTTCCCACTTTTTTAACGGTTGCTCTTTTAAACCGTTCATCGAAATGAAAAAAAATATTAATACATCGTTCGAAACATCTTTTTATACCGGCTACGACGGTATATTTTTCAATTGCCTCCGTCGCTCGTTCCGTGTCAATAAATTAAACCTTCGAAATAGGCAATATTTTCCGATAATATACGAACCAGATGTTAAAAAGGAATATAGAAAGGAAATAAAAAAAAAAAAGAATTAAAAAATGAAACTACAAGAACCAACTTATCAAGCAATCAAACGCAACGCTTAAAAATTCCACTCGCAGGATGATAATTTAATTCCGATAAAAATTTCCACGATAAAATGCTTGTGTCCCATCGGTATCCAAGATTCGACAAAAACATTCGAAGAAAATGCTTTCCAACCCGTGGAAGACACGTGTGCATGGCTCACGTGTCCCAAACGTGGCACCGCTCTAAAAGAGGACGTCATTTAAGTGACGTCCCCTCATATGATCGAATATGTCAGAGTTTCGCGCGGCTTCCTCTCTCTCTTTCTATCTAGGCATAGTCCCCAAGCCAGCTAAAAGCCGAAAGGCAACAAACCGTGTCTCTATACTGGTCCGATTATAGACCACAATCTGGGCCATCCCAGCCTCTCCAAACGAGTTCTCTCTCTATCTATCTCTCTCTCTCTCTCTCTCTCTCTGTCGCTCTCTTTCTCCTCATCGTGGAACGACGACCGTTCTCAAGTGGCGACAATGGACCCAGAGAACGAGCCTTTTCCTGGAAGTCTGAAAATCATCCGCAACACCCTCTTTCAACTTTCTTCCTCTCTTTAGCTTTTAAAATGTTTTCATTTTACTCTCGATAGAGCTTTCTCGTTTTAGTCACTTGATTCTTCTGTAAGTTTACATTTCATGTTGCTTCATTTACTTTTATTTTTTATCTTTGTTTTATTCTGTTTTCTTTTTTTCTTTTTCGAAAGCAATTTTCACGTGGCAACTCGATTTTACGGTTTGGTTCCTGGCGACGGTGTTAAACGACAGAACGAAGTTTGTTTCCGTAGTTACAGAAAGGTGGACGAAGAGAACGGTTCAAGATGGTTTTATTGGCAGGGAAAGATTTGGCAAACACGTGGGTCGAGCAGGAAATTGTATCATCGAATTTTCGAGAGTCCTCTATGATGATTAAACACTGGTACGAGAACGTAAACTTTCTGGAAAACGAGGATGATTCGATGGAGCGTATTTATTACTGTTTCTCTTGTTTCTGATTACTTTGTCAGAGGTATTTATTTGTCGTTAGAGTAGGTAGCCTCTGCCAGAATTGGTGAATAAAGGAAACATGATTTCAATCAAAATTCTTCGACCCGTGACAGTGTTTTGTGACAGAAACTTGCACTTAATTAATTATCTTTTCTTCATCTCTTTCAATTTCCTTCGAGAATTATTACAATTGATCTAACAAAAATTTGCTAATCTAATTTACTATTTCGTTCCCTAACTGCATTATTAAATTCCTCCCCTAATTTGCTGCTAATAAAATATTTGCTAAAAAATTTATATCAAACACATCGAGAAATTCCATCTATAGTTTCACGATTAAAAAAAGAAATCTACTCGTTAATTTTATACTCGAACAAAACAATACGCGACAGTTACGTTTCACAAGCTACTCCGACTGTCGCTCAAAGGGGTGAGTTCCGAGGACGCGACCCCGTGGCAGGGCCATTCCAGTTCCCGATTGACGTCCGGTGTCCCCACGGCACTCGTACCCAACGCGAACCGCAAATAAACTTGGTATATGCGGAAATATGCACCGCCACCAAGCACCCCGCGGCTAATTTTAACCAGTGAAATTGTGTCTCATACCAGGCTGGCCAATGCTGTTGCCGTTGCTCGGTGCTCGCACATGGGCAAGCGGTTGCGTTTCCCTTCCAGCCGGTTCTCCAGACGACCAGGAGAGCCGGGAATAATTGATGAATCATTAATCGCCTAGATCATCTTAGAGATAGCCTCTAACTATTACCAGAACTTGATACCACGAAAATTATGATTTTTGGAAACAAGTTTGTAGCAAAGTTTGTAGGAAACTTTGATGGAAATATAACGTATCTTTTTTTTCCTTTTTGTCTTTTTTTATTTTTTTATTTTTTTTTATTTTTCGGAGCGAAAACACCCCTTGAAAGATACATATTTTTCTATTTCGCTTATATTTTGTGAATGTAAAGTTAGACGTTACGTTCAGTTTCGCGTCAGGAATTCGTTCTTTTAAATGAAATTTTAATTATTGTTTCACTTCAAAAATTACCTTATAGGAATGTAGAATTTATTTTCTCTCGTACGAGAAGAATAAAGAGGAATAAATTTTTTTGCACGAATAATTCGTAACTGAGAGTCTATGTTCAATTTCCAAGAGGAAGTCTCGACGATCAATTTACGGAATTATTAGCGATGGAATTCGTAACGAGGAGACAGAGAGGGACTGTGTAACCGGAATTTGTCCCAAGGATAATATTTGTCTTTGCTACGGTCTGGCTAGATCAAAATACGTATATGTAGGGATGTGTCGTAAACGCATAAAATGATAGAAGCACTACCTAGAGAACTCTCGCAAACAGAATCACACCTGAAAATAGCTGAACCAGTTATTCTCCAAACAAATAAACGCCCCATAAATCTCTGATCGTTAACTGTGCCGCTTTCCGCACATTAAACTGCGCACTTAATTTACCACGTTTAATTATTTACTCTATCTATGAGTGAATTTCTATTGCCGAGAAACTGGTAAGAAATTGTAGATAAAAAAAAAAAGCTGCAAAAATGAACGTGCAAGCAAACAAAAATTTGCCTCTTCGATATATTTAATCTTTTCACCAGGCAGAAATAGCTGGTTCGATTGCTGATTTAATTTTTAATAAAAGTGGTAAACGCGACGAGGAAAAATATTATTCAAGTTTGATTACGGAAAAGGTGCATAATATATTATCTTTTAGACACTGTGTACAATATGTACGTGCTATCGATTAAGAAGATCTGTTTCTCGTTACAATGAAACTTTATGAACTCGAACAGAAGCTGAAACAGAAGTTTTCACAGCGATACATTGTATCCATTCTCTTAGACGAAACTTTGTAACAAACTACGTATTGTATCTGTGGGACCAAAATCCTAGCCATTTGGATTTAGCTTCTCGTACACAGTGTCTCGCCGATTGTCAAATATAATGTCACTAAAAGCTTTAAATAATAAACCAAATCTTATTTCTGTATCGTTAAATAAATGTATGAAACCAAGTTTATATCTAAATGATAAAAGTAAATAAAAAATGTATCTCTGAGAAGTACGATATTCAAGAGTAATCGATGAAAAATATATTAAATTCGAATTAATATATTAGATCTTACAATTATTAAACGTATTGAAGTAATAAATAATAATATTGCATTGGAACGTATTTTATAATAATTAAGCTAGAAACGAAGCATTATCGAGACAATTTTTGGCAGTCTCCGTTCGAATCAAGCTTTCTATACTAAAAGAAAAATACTCGAGCGAAATCATACGACTAACAAGTCTCTGCATCTGCAACTTACCCTTTTCCTTATCATCTTTTCCCTTATTGTCGAAGAAACCTGTCGTGAGAGCTTTCCTCTTCAGCAAAGGAGCTCTTCTCTTAGGCTTCGTGACAACGACACTGCTACCGAGTGATTCTGAAAAAGATAGAGAAATAAAACGATGATAAGTATCTTTTTCTTTTTTATGATTGATGAATAAAAATTTATAGCTTTCGATTTTTACACAAGCACAGGCACGAAGAAGAAATTCTTGTACTCTCTTTCTCTGTGTAGTTTCATTGATTCACTTCCGCCTGGATACGGAAGTGGAACAAAGAAACGCAGAACAAACACGAGGAAATGGAGCTCGATGAAACGCGATCCCTTCTTGATTGTTGAGTTACGTCAATGACCACACAGGAGTATACCGCAAAAAAATTTGCCTACCATATTGCGAAACGTACAGGATGGTTCTTACACGACGTATCTCGTGTGTTTAATTATCTCTGAGCAATTAATAGCTTATTAAGACGTGCTACGAAATTTTCCATACATGTTTGTACATCTTTTAATTTTTTTTTATTCAAAGTAATGGTAAAAAATTTCATTTTTTAATAATTCAGTTCGACCTGGAAAATTAAATGTAATTTGGAATCAGCGATATATAATTCTCGTTAAATACATTGATTAAAGTTTGATAAAGTTACGAATTAAATTGAGTGGAATAAAAATTTGTTTAACTATGATTAAAATACGGAAACAGTTAAATTAACGATTCAATAGATTCACGACATTACGCGGGACGGTTCATGACTATGTATGAACAATTTCTGCAAAGATGGTAATGAAACGTTCTTAAAGATTCCTTAAGAGCATCGTAAACGATATTTAATAAACTTAAAGAGAGTGCGCACAAGATTCTTGAGGAAGAGGATACTTCAACGTTGAAGTTACACTCTACGTTCGTAAACACGTCAATCATGGAGTAGGAAGTTGAAGTTTCGTTCTAGACACTGGATCAAGACACTAATTTTCTCGCAGAAAAATAAAAAAAAGCGACGCTAATCGTTGAAACTTCCACGTGAATCTTTCTCAAGTTTTATCGAGCCACATCACGAGACCCCCAAAAAAAACGCTCAGGTTTCAAGTTTAAAGGACAAAACAGAGGAACTTTTTTCTTTAATTAAAAATTTTAATTATCGTACGCCGTGTTTTTTATAGGTTTCCGAACCACGTAAAAAAAGATTCAACTTTTAATTTACTTAACCATAAAAATACGATCATTCCTCGTGGTCTCGTTAATGTATCGAATAACGAGTAATTAAATTTCTATTTTTTATACGAATTATTACGAGTTTGGTTACTTTATTGGGAACCTTGATGAAAAAAAAAATTAAAAAAGAAAAAGATAAGAAAAAATAAAAAATAAAGAACTCACCGCTCGGTGGCCTAATGTGAACACCTAAGTTGAGGGCCTGAAGTTTCGCGACCGCCACCTTGCACAGGACCTTCCTCTCGATTTCTGACAGTGACCTCAGCGAAGTATCCTGCAGGGTGACTCGTCGTCCACCAGTGCCCGCCCACGTACATTTTCCCTGAAATTCAAATTGGACGCTGTGAAAAATGTTTTTCATTCAGTTTTTTCGATCAGTTTAATAGCCGTTCATTTTTTTCCTTTAGAAATGATCTCATATCAAGAGTCGCAGAAAATGTATCAAATTAAATTCACGTTAGATTTATTGTCCTAAACCGAGCGTATTAAATTTATTATACATAAATAAGCATCGCGGGAAGAGCAATTTACATTCTTACATCTAATGAACGATCTCGAGCAGTTTTGTTTGCGCTCGCAAAGGGTGCTCCCGGAAACGCGACAAATTTGTTGCCTCTGATGTAATGAATTGGCTCTTCGTCAATTTCGAGTTCGAATATTATCGAGAGACTTCCCTACTCGAGAACAACGATGTTCGATAATTTACGATCACACGGTCCTCTCGTTTAACGATTTCAGGAAGAACGTACGCAAATTTATCGTTGCCTACTTCTCGAATTCTGATGACGTTAGAAGAATCTTGTGTCTCTTTATAATTACAATTATACGAAATTATAAAATAGAAACCTCTTTTGTTTTGTGACAAAATTGCTTTAAAGTAAATTCGCGTTAAATTACGATACGGTTAAATAATTCAACTTTTAATGTTTTCACGTTTAATTCTACTATTCAATCACTTGTATTAAGAAAATTTAATCATCGAGCTGTTTTATTAATTTTGGATACATTCTGCAGATAAGAATAAAATAAAACACAGAATAAAATTCAACATTAAATCGTGATCCAACGTTAAAGATACTCGGTGACGTTAGAATATAATAAAAGAAGAACAGTCGATGGGTGGATCGTGAAATTTGTTTAGAGATGGAACCGAAATCGTGACACGTGGGTGGATGGGTGCAAAAGTAGGCAAAGGTGAGACTCATCGTTCGCAAAAAATCATTATCTAAATGATTCATCGAATTTATAAAAGAGAAAAGAAAATATCCAACGAGACATAGAAATATCTAGCTTTTGGAAAACTAGGAGGAACTACTGCTGACCTCATCGATTCGATTATTAATTAATTCTTTCATCCTTTACTAAAATTAAGTAATTATTTAGTAAATGCGTTCATAGACGTTTTATACGGTAAAGAATTATTTTTTATTTTTATATTTCCGCTATATTAATTTTTTGACGCCGAACAGAATTATTATTCTATTGAATTTATCTTCGAAACAGTTCGAATTAATGTTCCGTAAAATTGATTCTTAATAGGATTAAATGATTGCTAAATTTAATTCGATTTGAATATTTTACGTATAATTTTGAAAGAAGAAATTGAAACAGCAAAAATGTAAGAAAAAAAGATTTTGTAGAAAAAAATCGATGCCTCGATGGAAATAAAGTTCTACCAGGTACATCAAAGCGAATCTCTTTTTTAAACGGGAAAACTGAATTAACTCGGGTTCTCTTTTTGCGAAATATGTTTGTAGAATTTGTATTTTTATCGCTCGGAGCGTCTATTCTGTCAAAAAGAGAGGCGAAACACCGACTGCATTGGAATTACATTCTGTCAAACGTTGTCGTTGATAGATTCTTGAATTCTCGAAACCTCGTTCGGTGTATTTTAAGAAATCGGAAACGTCGGATGCGGACAGAGACATTTGATTCAAACTTTTTTCAAGCGCGCACAAAGTGAAATTTCTTTGAACGAGGCAAACGATGCAATCCGAGTGTTAAAAATAATAACGATAAAAACAAATTTCTTTCCTTTGGAGAAATAACGTTCCTTTAAGAATTCGACGATTCGACTAAAACAAACTTTCTTTCCAATCGTTCAATTCATCCCGTGCAAGCATTAATTGTACAACGTTCGATGTAGTACTCCTCGAGGAGCGAACGAACTTATAAAAAGACAGTTTTGGATGAAAACAGCGTTCGATAAAAATATTAATAAATCCTCGTCAAGTGTTCTGGATATAATTCAAAAAAATCTAAAACGAGCCCAACTCTGGAGAGACGATTTTATAAAAAGAAGTTCTCGCGCTGACTAAACGTTCCGTCAATGTATACAGTTGATAAATTCGCACTCGGAACCCGTCATTTTTCATCGTTCAACATTAATGAATCGCGAATGTCGAATCCGTTTATTTCTAATAGAAAGATGTTCCCGTTCTCTCCCGTTTTCTGGTTATATTTTTAAATTTACCATCGTCCTGCCATGGAGTAACAAAACCACGTGACCAAGTGGCGCCATGATCGAAACGACTCGCTAATCCTTGCACGAAATATCCTCCATCCGAAAGAAAATACTTTCGTGCGAAATTTTTATTCTTCTTTTTTCTTCTTTTCTCTTTTCTTTCTCTCTTTCTCTCTCTCTCTCTCTCTCTCTCTCTTTCGCAATACCGAATTTCGTAGACCGGAATAACGCATTGTGGATAACGCGTGGGGACTCGCGTGTAAAACTGCAAGCGTACGGTGGCTGTGGTGGTAGTAGAGGCGGTACACGCTGGTGTTGTTAGCAGACACGTAGTAGTAGTAGCAGGGGTTAAGTATAGTTTATACACACCACCGTTGGCTGACTATTTCTGGCGGCGCCGGCAAAATTCCGAGGCCCTAAATTGGTTATCGCGCTTACCGCTTAACGAGATCGCCTGCCGCAAGGTCGACCTTCTTCTTCTTGTTCTTACGCCTCCTCTTTTTTCCTCTTTCACATCCTTCTAATACTCGGTCACAACGCGGGGATATTAAACGGTGGCCGGGGCGAAGGTAAAGAAAAATAGACGAGCCGTCGAAACTGAGATCGTCGAAGAGCTGCTTGGAGCACCGAGATGAAGAGATTTCCAGGAGAATAAATTGGGGAGAAAGAAGGTTAAGGTGCATGGATATTGGGAGGTGGATGGTTAAGGTGCGTGGAAAGTAGGACGGAGAACTCTGTTACGCGTAGGAATTAAGAGAGAGGAGGTTAAAAGATCGATGGAAATTGAATAATGAAGACTGTCGAGCGTGAAAATTGAACGTAAGGAAGACTGTTGTAAAAAGAAAAAAAAGTAGAGAGAGGAGAAAGGAAAAAGGAAATAGGTAGATATTGGAGAACGAAGAACGTGAAATTAAAGTGGAAGGAAATCGAGTGGAAGAAAATTCTAATATATAAAAATTAGGGGACAAAGAAAGCTGAGATTGATGGAGATGAAGAAAATCTCTGATACGTAGAAATTGAAAAAAGGAGGCTAAGATCGATGAAGATTGAGAAAAAGAGAAACGCGCTCGCGTTGAATTTCTTCGCGTTGTAATAATTGTTCTATCGTTTGAAATAGAGAAATACTTAAAAAGCGCTTGATATTACACGGGAATAAAATTGATGCAAATGGAAGAAATTACCGAGTTCCAGAATTGTCGTCTTGAATTGTTTACCGGAAAAGAGTCGATAAAACGAAAACAACGAAGAAGACATTCAAACGTTTTCCGCGTGAACTTGCCGAGATTGTATTCGATGCGGTGGAGAGTAAAATTAATTTACAAGCGCTATTAAGAAAGCAAGGTAGGCGAGCATTGTTATTAATAGTAACGCTCTATTTTGGTAGCAGATGTTAATATCAGCGTCGTTAATTCGTTTTCTTTCTTATAACGAAGCGGACGCTCTCCGCTATGCGGCGACAGGTGGTTTAAGCAAATTATTCGTAGACATGTTTTGGCAAGACAAAACTCTATGTATAGCGCGGAAGGTAGGTTTGTGCTTCGTTTACAATGCACAGATAAAGTGCATCGAAATGTTGAGGAAAAAATTGTTCTAGAGAAAGCTCGAATTTATAGTTGAGTTCACAAAAAGGATTGAAACTTTTATATCGTTCCGAGTATCTGGAAGAATCTATTTTTTTCCGATCGTTAAAGAAAATTCGCAAAACTCTACATCGGCGATAATCAAATAATTTGCATTGCACGAACAGGTATTAAATTTCTCGATTTAACATCGAATAAAAGTTTATAGACTATCGTTCCAATTTTCTTACAATTGAACGCTGAAATTTCTTTTAAACTTCTACTAAAAATCTCAAACATAAATAAATACGGAACGTGTTGAAAACAAAACAAAAAAAGAAAGAAAGAAAGAAAGAAAAAGAAAAAAAGAAACGAAGAAGCAACGGTCAAGCAATACAAGAGAAAGCGGAAAGAAGAACTCACCTGAGGCGTCCATATGGAGGGTTGATTGGACGCCCTCGAGGTACTCTTGCTCCTGGACCTCCATATCTTCTTGCCCACCAGTCGGCTCCCGTGATGCACCACGCTGCTCGAGGACTTGCTCTTCTGCATCGCTGTGCCACCTGCGGAATTGGTGGATGATGACGTGAGTGCCGGTGAACCGGGTGCCGAGTGCGGCTTATCCTTGTGCGCGTTGGAACCGTGCAGGAGATGGGAAAGGAAGGACTGATGATGGTGATGCTTAGGGGTAAGTGGTTCTTCCGAGCCAAGGCCAGCATCGATGCTGCTCCTCGAGCTCGCGTTTCTACTCGGCGGCGAGGTGGTCGTGTCGGCGTCCGAAAGATTTTCCGATGGATTTTCCATCGAGGACATCTCTCTGTAATTAACAGCCCAGTTGTCGTCGGTTTGACAACCCTTATTGTTCCCGTCGTCGTCGCTCAGCTTCGTGATCTCTCCTTTGGCCTTGATATTTCTTAGATTCCTGTCGTAGTTCACTCGTTTGAACCTGTCCACCTTGTCAGCGTCCATGGACTTCTTTCTGGCCATTCGGAGATACCTTTTGATGGTATCGCTAACGGATGGTGAAACATCGTCGTTATCCACGCTGCTTCGTCTGCGACCGCTTGACTTATGCACCGGTGTTTCCCTCGATACCTCTTCCTTCTCTTTCTCCGAAAGAATGGCGTCGATAACTTCGCGAGGAACAGGATCTGTTTGGATACCATCGTCTATAGGGCCACGATCGGTGCTGGGCTCTTGGACGGCTATCAGAGGTGGCGGGGAAATATGATCTTTTCTGACCGAAAGCCAGTCTTCGGTTTCCTTCGATGGCACTCTGGTCCGTTGATGTGTCCACCAGCGAGATGGCGGTGACGTGTACGCACCGGTAGCACGTGGTCCTCTGAACCCTCTAGTGCATCTTAGATCGAAGTACAATTTCTCCAAGAGCTTCCGATCAGTCAGAATAGACGAGATTACGTGTTCTCGAGTCCCAGACTTGTTGTAGTATCGACTGATTGTCTCCATCAACGATTTGTGCACGTAGTCACCCTGATAAGGTTGCATAGACTTGGGAACCTTCTCCGCGTCTTTATCCGTGGAAGCTCGTTGAACCGAGAGTTCCTCGAGTTTAGCTCGAGCAACCATCAAGTCCAAGTGTTGCTGAAGCTTGTCTATCAGACTTTGATAATCAAACGGCTCTTTTCCCTCGACCAGATCGGGCAATTCCGATTTTCCAACGGATTTCGTCGTACCAGCGACGTCACCCTGCATATTCAGGTACTTCTGCAGCATATCAGCCAGCGCTTTAGTCTCCGCATCCTCCTGTTGGAACTTCCTGTGCTCCACAGGACTCGACGGCGTGCTGCCTCCTTCCGACGCCATCAGCCATTCTCTTTTAGCTTTTGCCAAGTCGAACTTGCCCGCCGTGGTGGTATGAAGGATAAAACTTTGAGGCGTGCCCCTAACATCGTCAGCCTCGTCAGCTGAACTGGCTTTCGTTCGACAACTGCCACCCTTGACCTGTCTTCGGCGTCTTTGAGATCGAAAGCCCAAGGTCCCCGGATAAGAAGCCTTCCTCCAGAGTAAAAATCTTGGCTCCTTCTGACAAACTTCCTGAAAGTATTGCTCTATCTTTGGAATATCCTCGGGCCTGTTGTGCGTTCCATCCGGGATCAACCGTCTGCCCGCGTCGGCCATGTATCGCCACGTTTTTCTCGTGAGCAACCATCGTTCTTTCGACGGTTTGCTCGAACGTTTCGACCTCCGATCTTTCGAGGTCGGCGGCGTACCCCGTAACGAACCCCCGGTCTCCATGCTATCGCGCCGCGAACGTCTCCTCCCCCCAGGACGCTCCGCCATCGTCGCGTCCTTTTCCTTCTTCGCCACGCGAACCACTTTCGCGGAATTGTCTTTACTCTTTGAACGCGATCACCGACCGACGACCCCAACAGTCGTCCACTCGCTCGAGGACACTATACCATTACCGAACACCCGCGCGTAATTCGCACGACTGATTCCTGGCGACGTCACCGACACCGGTTACCAGAACACATTCGACGTTCGACTACTCGAACGGACACTGAAAAATTGCTCGTCAACGATGACTGGAATGAACGCGACACCACACTTGCACACTATTCGGATGCGTCGCACGGGAGGAACTGAGCCGACGACGATGAAAAAATGCGCCGAAATTTCAGGTTGATAGATGAATGACGCAGTTTCAAGGGAGACAATGTCGTCGAGAGGAACGAGCAAAGATTAGGTGAATTTAGATCGACGAAGTTACTCGTTTGGACGGAATGATACGTCGCGTATTTGGGAGAAGAAATACCAAAGCTTGGCCTCCTTTTTCCTGCATATACTTTCTTCCGATCCGAAAGTTGGATGGCCACTTGTTTCGTCGAGTGGGAAATTACCGGTTGTTTCCAACGCGAGATACGTAACCCTGGGAGAGCAGAAACTGATCCAACTCTCCCGGTTCCCCGTATTACGCTTATTTTTATTCCGCGTACGAAACTTTACGCTCTTTTTACGCCGGCTAGCAGCAGGCCCGCGTTCGGAACTTCAACAACAACGGGCTCCAGATTAATTTAGACTTCGCAGATCCCACCGAAATTCAGCTAACCACTGCTTCTCTTCTAAACACCTCCTTCGGATCTAAGTTTCCGATCCACCAACAAACACGCGATATTCCTCTTTTTCGAATCGATCCTCTGGAGCACCCATCCACCTCGCAGGATCACAAAAAGTAGGGATCACAAAGATATATCCGAGTCAAATGTTCCTAAAATCCCAGCCGACCATCGTTCTCTAGAGACTCGCCGTTAAAAAGCCTCGACCCAAATTTAACTCGTGCACATAGAACAGAATCGGGGCGATCGAGATCTTAGCGAACCAACGCGACTATCACGCACGCTCGTTCTCCAATTGAGAACCACTGATTCGTCCCCGTTCCTTATGCGTCCCCTCCTGTGTTCCCCGGGGTTCCAGGGAGCGAGGACATTCAGCGCGAGGCAAAACGAACGCGACACGGTGTTCGCGACAACCGCGATGTTGCGTCGAGCAGACGTCGAGGAGAATCACGTTACGTACGGCCGCGAGCCGGCAAGGTGGAAGCTGCCTAAGGTACGCGACTACTGCTTCTCAAGGCGTCGCGACGCTCGTGGACGCTCCGTGTCTAAAAGCGTCTTTGCCCCTTCTCTCCTCGTGCCTCTCTTACGCGAGAAGAGAGCAGCGAGTGTAAGAGACGAAAAAGGGGAGACAGACGGAGAGAGAAAGAAAGAGAGTGGAACCGCGAGCGCGAGTTAAGCAGCAGCAGCAACAGGAGGAAAAGAAGAAGAGGAAGAAGACGAAGAAGAAGAAGAAGAAGAAGAAGAAGA
>SMSQ01025874.1:708222-731183 GCA_019453375.1 Ctenoplectra terminalis | reverse complement strand
AGAGACTCGCCGTTAAAAAGCCTCGACCCAAATTTAACTCGTGCACATAGAACAGAATCGGGGCGATCGAGATCTTAGCGAACCAACGCGACTATCACGCACGCTCGTTCTCCAATTGAGAACCACTGATTCGTCCCCGTTCCTTATGCGTCCCCTCCTGTGTTCCCCGGGGTTCCAGGGAGCGAGGACATTCAGCGCGAGGCAAAACGAACGCGACACGGTGTTCGCGACAACCGCGATGTTGCGTCGAGCAGACGTCGAGGAGAATCACGTTACGTACGGCCGCGAGCCGGCAAGGTGGAAGCTGCCTAAGGTACGCGACTACTGCTTCTCAAGGCGTCGCGACGCTCGTGGACGCTCCGTGTCTAAAAGCGTCTTTGCCCCTTCTCTCCTCGTGCCTCTCTTACGCGAGAAGAGAGCAGCGAGTGTAAGAGACGAAAAAGGGGAGACAGACGGAGAGAGAAAGAAAGAGAGTGGAACCGCGAGCGCGAGTTAAGCAGCAGCAGCAACAGGAGGAAAAGAAGAAGAGGAAGAAGACGAAGAAGAAGAAGAAGAAGAAGAAGAAGATGAAGATGATGATGATGTTGATGAAGAAGATGAAGAGGGAAGGACAGAGATCGAAAGAGATAGAGAAAACGGACAGACGGTTGAAAGAAGACGGAGACGAGGATGAAACGGACCGAGGAAGAAGCAGAGGCTGCGGTCTAGGGTACCTGGGACCGCAGACTAACCGGAGGTGGTGTCCACGACGTTGTCATCGTTTGCCAAATACCGACGCCGCTTTCTGGCGAGTCGCGTCTACGTGCACAGATCTCGCGTATCTCATAGTACGATAGTCTCCGCCTTGACGATTTGTTTATAACGATCGAGTGGCTACGTGTACGGTGGAGAGATGTTTTTTAGCGAGCAGAGAAGCGACGCGACGAGTGTTTTCGTAAGACCTCCGTCGTCCCAGTTCGACGATCGTGTTTCAGGGATGTTGGAAACGGGACGACGCGCTGGCCGAACGAACCTAGTTCCACGCAGTTCGAAATATTTTATTCTTCTGTTTGTTCTTTTTTTTTCCTTTCGTTTCTTTCTTTTTTTTCTTTTGGCAAACAACGTGCGAAGAAACGATGCCTGGAAGAGGCGGGTAGGACAGGGTGGTTTCGAACACGTGATTTTTTCTGGTGAACATTTGTGAAGAATTATTGGGAAAACGGAGCTGTTCGCGAACACCAGTGGAATAATTTGTTGTTATAGTTGTTACACGTCGAAGAGTAATGGAAATGGAAGAATATCGCGAACAGTGGAAGGGAAGAAAGCGGAGGTTACACAGCTCGGAGTAGTAAAGTCCGGTAAATCGTATGAGATTCTGTCGAGAATATCGATTCTGTTTGCCAAACGCTATAAGAAATTCCTGGCGAACGTGCAATTTCTAAATTCGTCGGTTCAAGCAACTCTGCCGCGAACTTTTGTCTTGCTACATTACAAACATACATATGTATATTTCAACTCGAAGCAAAAAAAAAAAAAAAAAAGGAAAGGAAAGAAAAAGAGAAAAAAAAACGTCCACTTAATACACGTTTCCGACGAACTGAAAAATAACATCGCATCGACTCATGAATTGCACATTGGCATCAAAGTGAGAAGAAAAAACGTAACGTTTTCTGCGATTTAGAATTGCAAATGCAAAAATATTTTTACTCTCCTGCTAAGTTAAAAGTTGCAACGCGGATCGATGCAGAATACAAAAGAAGAAGAAATTCGAGTCGAAGGAATAGGGGCAACGATTGTCGACATCCACGTGCACGTTTGTATCGAAGTCCAGTGAAACGTTCAAAAGTAGAAGAGGAAAAATAAGGAAGCCGAGGATTACCTAACGTTAGCAGGCGAAAATGTGAGACATTTCTTTGTACGCTCGCTCCACTGACGTAGGACGATAAAAATCGCCATGAGGGGATTGCCTAATATTCCTAGGGATGTATTCCTCGTCCGGTACTATTTCGAGACTCATTCTCTAATGCAAGTCGGACCACACCTCGGGCCGCCTATATGGCGATCGTAAATCAAAGCCGGCCTAGCTCGCTGAGACTCTTTATTTTTTCGAGCGGAAAATCGCCGACTGATTTATCGACGAATGTGTCCGGAATTTCTAGGCTGCAAGCGTTCCGCTCGAAAAATATGGAAGCCGACGGGACGAGCTTCGCGAATTGGTCGACCGTCAATATCCGTTTCATTTCGATTGATCTACTTTATGTGAAGAAAGTAGCGGAGTCGATAGAATCATGAAGGATGAAATGGTATTGAGAATGGAAATATAGATATATGTAGAAGAAAGAAAAAGGAAAACAGAGAGAAATAGAGGACAAGGACACAGAGATTGAAATGTGTAACCTCTGGTACCGGAAGCTAAGATTCTATCTTCGTCGCCATAGGTATGGAGACTCTGATTCCATAAAAATAGAAAACTGAATTATTGAACCTCTCGTTCTTAATTTCATAAATTCAAAATTACCGCTGAACAGTAAGAAGCAAAATTATTGTTCTTGGATTTAACACGCGTCTATTTATATACTTCCACGTTGAGAAAATCTTTTTTTAAATAGAAAATTTGTTTAATTCTTTTAATTTTTCCTGCATTTATAGAAATCACAGCGTATAAAATTTCCTTTCTCCATCCTACCCTTCTCTATTTCGTTTTAAATCTTCTAAAAAAAGAAAAAAGAAAAAAAAACAGGAAAAATCCGCCACAAGGATATCCCGGATTTACGCAAAGAACGGTTCAAGGTACTCGTTCCGCCCGATCGAACAAGAACAGACGCAAGCATGACCGTTCAAATTATTAAAATTACGCATTCTCGAGAGCTGTTGCAGCGACGCGCGTGATAGAAGTGGAGCGGGAGCGTGGTAGAATCTGATAAAAGATCGGCCAAGGAGCGAATCGCGAGGGACAACGCGTATCGCGCTATCTTTAGCGTTTGCATTAGCGTTTCTCGTCGGGACGCCGAAGTGTCTGCCAGACGACCTTATCTGTACTCGTCTACACGCTTCGAAAGCTTCTTATCGCCGGGGAAACCGGCTTTCGTGCAACCTAAACGACCACTTCCACTCGACGATATTTCTCGAAAGGTTGCCAGCGTCCTTCGAACCGAGAAAAGATAGACGAGAAACGTATCGACGATTTCAACGTGTCCTCGCTGGACGATCGATCGCACGTTGGCTGAACGACAGCTTCTTGTTCTCCCGCACAACTGTTCTAATTGTTCTACGGATTCGTGGGTTAATTTAGACTTTGAAATAGAAGGGGAATCGGATTTGTTAAGTTTATGTAGGAGCAACAGAGTCTGAATGTGTCGAGTGTTACGTACACTTGACGAGACGAAGGCGTGGAATTTTGAGAACGCTCTCTATTTTTGAATAACGCTTTAAGATACATAAGTGAAAAAAAAATTATTTTAGAAATCCGTTGCGATCTATTGCGGTCTGTTGCGATCTGTTGTGGTCGATCGTTAAAGCGTTTAATTCAGAAATCAAGTGAGAATGAATTTTCGACGATTCAGATTCCATATCTAATTATTAAATTGTCGTAAACGATTTAATCTGTTAATTAAAGGATTAAAATGAGAAAACGTTGATTCGTATATTAAGAGTAAAAGGGAATTGCGAATTTGAGAAATCACGCTCCGTGTAGCTCAGAGACGGGACTAAATATATAGTTAAACTACTTCGTTTAGCGCTTTTACGATGGCTAAAGGTGGTTTACGATTACGATAGACAGGACGTTCATATGGAAGTTAATAGACACGCTATTATCGAACGCAAAAAACGGAAGGGGCTTGACGGATGTGATAAAGCCACCATTAAACGGTAATTGTATGGAATACTTAAATGCTCGAGAGTATGGAAAACAACGCGAATCCATCGCTTAAAAGCTTTTTAACGGGCATAAGAAAAAGTGGAGACGATCGTAAACGAACTGTTTTATCGTTAATTCCGTGTCCATCAGGTTGCAGTTACTTTAAGTATCTGTTGAATATATTTTTAATAACGTTACACATGCATCGTAGAAAATTTATCGTACAATTTATAACTGAACAAATTTGTATTTTTACCAAACAATACATTTATCACAGCTATTAGTCTGTTTGTCTGTAAATAGTAATTAATCGGTGTCAGATGTTTTCCGACTTTCTTATTAAAATTTATATCGAAAGGTTAACTTTAAACATTTTTAATTCACGGTCAAACAAGTCTATTTAATTTTTATTCGAACCGCATGATTTATTTATCGTGTGAAATCTATAATTTTTTTAAAATTATTCGTTTCTTTACCACTCAGAAAGTGAACCTTGTACGACCACGAAATAAAACAACGATCAACTTAAGTAAAACGCAATCGTGTCAATCTCTGTAATCCCTCGGGGGTGGATTTGCACAGATAAAAACGTGCTGCAGCACCATCACGCGAGATTTACCGTCGTCACGATCAAACATGAACGTAAAGTATTCTATAATAAGATCAGCTATCCCATCGCTACGTTTTACCAGCTTATTTGTATCAACCTGATTATAATTCTCTTAATTATTCCACCGTTAACAAAACAATTATCTTCCTATTCGTCATTCATCGACGGAAACCAGATTTTTGTCGCATTTTACTTCTCAATCTTTAATCTTTCGGTATCATAATTCGCGTACATCTTTAAAACTTTTTCATCCGCGTAAAAAGGCACAAATTTTTTTTTATTAAATAATCACCGTTATTAAAGTAACTACTTTTTTTTGTAAAAAAATAAAAATCATACAACAAAGTCTCCGATTTTAATTGCGAAAGTTAATCTAGCTCGAAATCGATAATTCGACGATACAATTGTGTTTCTACGAATAATAATAGACCACGAGTGCTCGTGAATGAAAGCGGCGCAACTCGATCGTAAGACACGCGGTCTCTCGTCATCGATCGATGACGATCCACCGGGATGAGTTGGCTGATGACCGATGTCGAACCTGCCGTCACGAGAGAGCAACGCGCAGTGTCATCGACTGATTGTCGCTATTTCGAGCGAACTCTCGGCCAAGCCTATTTAAAATCATTTGCACTGCCACGTGAGAGCTTCAGCCGGCATAACAAACAGTAGAATGTCGCGCGATCGCAACCTCGTGACACGTAAATTAATTCTACACCATGGCTACGGCTGTCACAGATTTCGAACTCGATGTAAACGATAAATCTACCATCGACCATTGTCATTTTTCAATTGTAAATCGTGGATGCTTCGTTAGAGATGCACGAGAATTTATAGTTTTTCATTGAAAGACAAAGTTGGACGCATTGGTGAAAAATTAGAACGTCGAACATTTTTCGTTGAAAACGAAAGAAATTTAATGCATCGAAAACAAGAATTATAATACATTGACTGTTCTCCACTGAAAAAAAAAATAAAAAAATAAAAAAATAGAAAACGAGAAAACTTAGAACGCGATCGTTCTCCAGTGAAAAAAAAAGATGAAAGATTAGAATCCATCGAACACTTTCCATTGAAAAAGAAAAAGAAAGAAATTGGACGTCTTAAAATTTCACAACTTCAAAATTTAAGGTCCCTCGTCGTTGGAGATAGAAAATAGTTCACGTGGCGTGCCGAGAGGAAGAATTTAAGGTATAGAGATTTTTCTTTGAGCGTGGTCGTTACAAAACATTTTAATCGTTTGGGCTTGAAGAATCCGAGATCGAAAGGGTGTGTTTCTAACGTCAAACCATTGGGAAAGTGTGTATACGCAAATCCTAACGTGATAATATTTATAGTATCGAGCGTAAAAAGTAAGCGGAAAGAATAAATATACACTTCGGGCAAGGTTTGAATACCGGGTGCCTTGGGTACCCGAAAGATTCGAATACCTTTGGAACCTTGAAACTTATCCAGCGCCTTGTATCTCTGAAACGACAAGGTGTTGCGCGAAGATGCAGCGTTACGCAATCGTTTCACAAGACGTTAAATGTTTTTGATCCTTGAAAGCAATATTGACAATAAACATTATAACGCGTAATTTATATTTGATAATAAATGTCGCTTAAAAAATGCATAAAAAAAAGAAAGTAGAAGGAATAAACAATTATATTTCGATGGAAAAATACAAATTAATATTGACATATGGGAACTGAATTGAAATGCAATACCGTTTATAGAAAACGTTAGAGAATTAAGAAATACTTTATATCGTGAAAAAAAAATTGATATCGACAAATGGAATACGTTTATCGAAAGACTTCGCTGAGAAATCAAGAGAATCGATAGGATATCACAATTATTCCCGCTGCTGGAACAAGCGAACGCAAGAAAGTCGAAAGTGCGAGAGAGAAAGAATTACGGAAGGACACGGGTAGCGTAACAGCGCCAGAATAATCGTCCCAGTGGCGTCTTTTAATCCGAACCGCCATACGAATCTATTTTTCGCCGGACAATCGCGCCAGAAATACCGGATTGGCCCCCCTTCGTGTTAATTCTGTTCTGGTGCTCACATGATGCCACCACTTGGTCTGCGTCGCGTATACATCGTGCGAATCCCTGCACTCTACCGCTTCTTTCACAAGAAACGGACGGATTACCTTTTTATCACTGATTAGAATCAAGGCTAGCAATTCGTATCGATTTTTATAAATAACACATGGAGTGCTTGCACGATTATCCAATGTAAAATAACGACAACCGAGAGTATAATATATTTTTAATACGAAATGAAATTCGTCTGATCTATTGTGTTAAATTTTCATTTAATTAAAATCATCCTAATTTTAGTAACTGAAAATGTTCCAAAAATAAAAAAAACTTCTAAAAATACATATATTGACAAGCGGATTCCCTAATTTGAAATGACAGCAAGTCTGCGAAGTAGTCTAGGAGATCTAGACAAACGACATCAACGTCGAAAATAACCAAGACTCGAAAATAAAATAATTCAATTAATGCTTTTGCATCCGAGGAGTATCGTATATCGAATCGTCTGGATGAGAGCACGGCCTAAAAATAAACGTCTCTTAGATTAATGGCAATACAATTAGATGGGACATGAAAAGCACCGCAGGAAACTCAATCGTGCGATTAAAAGCAACCGCGGCGTGACACTGGCGACGACAACGATAATTATCACCAAGATCCACGATCAAGCGTCAATTAAATCAATTACGGCAAATCTGTTCTGAAACATCTCAATCTTGCGCAGCCTGGCGCGACAAAATCAACGTCGTCTTTCCTAAGAACGCTCATTCTACTTAATCGCTCCGTCCCTCCGTAGACGTTTAAAACCGTGCAGACATAACGATTAATTCGAGTTTATTTATTCTCTCGTTTATTGATTTATTTGCAGCAAAAGATGAACCGCGATTAATCTCGAAAATCTACAAGATCGTGCAAAAACGAGCGATTTCGTCCGTGAGGTTTATCGTTTCGGGGATTTGAGCTTTGAGCTTTCGAATTTTCGAAACGCGCAGAGAAGGCGCAACGAAACGATCGACGATCGGCGAGGCTCGGTCAGTCCTCGCCGGTGGTATTATAAAATGTGCGAATTATTTTTAGCGGGACGCAAAAATATCGCAAGGTCGCCGCACGCGCCGGTACTTTTGCTCGTTCGTCGCGTGCGCCTTCTTCGAGAGCTTGGTGTCCGAAAAGCTCGGAGCTTTTCATCGGGGAACCGCCGGAGTCGCCACCGTACAGACGCCATCGACTATTTTCATGAAAGCTCGTCAGGTGGCAGCCATGCTTGCAAGCTAAGGGGAATCACTAGCTTTCCTGATATCGGTACTCGGTTTAATCGAACGGATATTAACATTCGTTAATTAATTAATATTTTTACTGTACTATGATAGTACGATAAATTTAGCACTGATAAAAATAGTAGTATTTATTACGTGTATTTTTTTTTTAATTTAACAAGTTAGCAATGATCGATGTTTGTTATGGAGTAAAGATAATTTCTGGAGAAAAATTGTATACATGATTAATAGAATAGAATGATCGTACGACGATAGTAACAGCGAATTAATTTTATTTTTGTTGGAAAACGAGACGGTATAATGTTAATGCAAGAAACATCTGTTCATACCGATAGAAACGTTTTCTTAGTTACCGAATGGATTTTTTTAAAGATCATCTGGCAATTTATTGGCAACACGTTTAAAACAGAAGTTGACTTTATGTTGGTTGTAAAGGAAAATTAGTAAAGAATATTTCGTTATTTGTGTGAAAGAAAAGAAACAAAGTACACGAAACGATATAAATATTTAAATATTTAAGAAACCAGTTGTACACTCGAAATATCATCGTTTCTTAAACAACTGCAAGCAAGAGTAACGTTTCGTGTCATTATCTTCAGCATTGTGTCACGCGGTAACGTCAGTGCTATGTCATACACGAATTTAGAGTGCGTAAGCACTTCGGACTGCAGTGACAACTTGTGTTCAAACAACACGACGATAAATCTTTAAATGCGATCTCTATTGTCAAAATATATGCTCCATTCCTCCACCGAAATTCCATTTCAAACACTACCTCAAAAAAAAAATAAAAAAAGAATCGTTATACTACGTTCGACGAAGTCGCGGCCTGTCTGACCAGTAACGACTGATTCCACTTGTCATCGCCATCTCGCCTCGCTCTCTTTCCCGTTAGAAACTCGCAAAAATCGCACGTAACGTTTCGAACAATTGCTGAAAATTCACGGAACGCGTCTATCCTAACAGTAGCACCAACAATAACACCGCTCTTCCACGAACCGCGCTAAATTTCCTAATCATGGCTACGCCGCGAAGGTGGAACGGTCTCCCGGCAACTTGGCGAAGAGGAGCGCGGAATTTCGCTGAAAATTTCTTCCGAGAACAACGAATAAAAGCGGCGGCGGCAGACTGTCCGTCGAAAATAGCCGAAACACCGGCTATTTCCAACATTGACACGAGAGATTTACCGGACGGATGATTAATACCGAGCCACGGTACCGGAGCACGGGTCTAATTAAGCCTCAAGGTTCTGTCCCATTAAACGCATGGTGTCTTGTGCGAGTTTAATAATCATCGTCGCACGCTCGCTTAAGATCTAGCCGGGAAGCGATTCTCGTGACACGTGTGCATGGTACCCGGTGTTCGCTCTGATCCAAGACCTTCTAATACGCGTTCCTAGAGCAATAGGAGCCTAGCCGGCGTTAGGCCTTTGGCCTTTCGTCGAGCGCGATATTTCGGCTGTACTCGTGTTTTCGAAGAGTTGCTCCAATATATCATCACCGGCTGAAAAGCAATCTAATGAGGTTGTAAAATCAGTGGAGACATCAAAGTACTTATACTTTGGTCATTCGAACAGAAAATTAGGAAAATTTATGATAGGCCACGCTTCGGGATCGTTTGAAGTTTCTCAGAAGGAAAAGATCTTAAGTATTACACCTTAATTACATCATTAATTATTATTAATAGGATATATGGTGGATTGTTAATCGTGCACGCGCAAAAGTATGTAACATCAATAGTTTCCGAGGTTCAAATTTTATTATCGTGCAAAAAGCTCATGAAAATCGAAGTGCAACACTCGAAGTCCTTTCCTTATCAGTTTCAATTCCATTCAAAATGTCGTAGACCAGATGAAAAACAGATTCACAAAAGCAATAATCCTGGCTACCTGCGGTCGCGTTTACGCGCGACGAGGAGCGTACAGACGATTCCGAAGTGGATAGTGCTTATTTATGGATTATGCGATCCAGCGTATGCCAGCCGGTCGGACTGTACACGCAGCCGGAACAGGGATCTTTGCCAAATACTATGCGCCGTGTACAAGTATATATTGATCTCGTATTCGATCTTGTCGTACACTGTCACGCGGATTAAAGGATAACAGGTTCGATCTGTCGCGATCGTTGCGAGCGTCTATAGCTACTATTTAACGCACACAGTGTTGGCAATAATTTATTCAAAATATATTCGATGCAGCAAGTGGTTTATAATTAATAATTAATTAATTCGCTTGCACGCGATTTCTTTATTTTTGCAACTACGAGTTTCTAAGATATAGGAAATACGATTTAAAAAATTCAAGAAAAATTGAACGATCACAAAACACTCTTGTATACTTATTTTTAAAAGCAAGATTAAATATAGGATAGGAAAATAGGAAGCGCTTCCGGCAATTTTACTAGTAGCTAAATTCATAGGTATCCCTTTCATCTTATTTATCATTTAAATTTCAAATCACGAGATAAACAAACGATCGCATCTCAGAAAAAACTTTCCTAATTTTAGTCGAAACTCTGTACGGTACTACTTGCTGTACAAAATTATTAAATACGCGATGTACATTTGAATTGTGAACAAGAATTCGGGAAAGAACTCGAAGGTAGCCTCTCGGTATATACAATGCGCATTCTTGCGACACGTGCATCGTTGCTTTTACGATCGTTTGGCAAAACCTTGCAGAAGCATATCCGCGCAAATTGTAATAACTCGTCGACTCTCGTATATTCCACCGAGTTACCGAAAGCTTCGCGACAGCGTATCTAATTACCACCCACGAACGCGTGTACGACTACGTGTGTACGTGCGTAAAGGGAATGATGGATCACGAATGTTGTGACCGTGTACGTTAAAGGAATGATGGATAACGAAAGAAAAATATTTAGATCGTTCGAAAATAGCCGTGGCCGGTTTTATTGAGCATCATCGTTCCTGCGTGTACCGAAGATCGAATCTAAAGCTGTTCGAAGGCTCCCGCGATGATAAATCTGCTTTTCGTCCACAAATCGAACGTGTTTGGAGCCGTTGAATTTAGGCTGCACGTGCTATCTCGAGCATTTCTCTTTTTTTCCGAGCCTTTCAGTTTCGCGCAACATTTAAAAAAGAAGCAACAACGTTCGTCGCGACTTGAATTTATTCGGAAAATAATGAATGACAAAAGTGTACGAAGAGGAACGATACGATCGTTCACGACGGAACCTTTCAGGAAATAGCGGCGATAAAAATCTTTTGGAACTCACATCTTGTTCGAATATAGAAGATAATTCGTTAGAAACTTATTATTTAATTACTTATAAAATTACTTATAAAATTACTTATCGATGAACTTAAAATTGTATATGTGTTTGGTTAAAATTGAATCATATTACATTGGCCACGCCGTCCAATTGTCTTTCGTGTGTCTAACAATACACGATTATAGAAGATTCTAAATCGCGTTTAACGAAGAAAATTCATGGAAACGAGTTATTCGCGGTGCCCCTCCTGTTCCGAGCGTATTATTTCAAAGTTGTGACGTAGGCAAGCATCTGTCAACTACGAAATTTTCCTTGACGTATCGTACGAGCTGGTTGCCCATACATACGTGAGCTTTTCACGTGAGGGAGTACGTACGCTCGTACCTATACACGAACACGTACGCGTACGATTCACGGCAGCTGGCAGTAATCCATGAAACCGATCTCTCTGGGTCTATGCACGAAATCGACGTACTATCTATTAACCTAAAATAAGAGTCTTTACGCATCGTGTGCGCCCAAGAACAGAAACTAACAATCATCAGGGGGTAGAGGCATCGAATCGAACGTTCCTATCGGATCCAATTTCAAATATTTCCCTCGATTGATTCTAATTGCGAGGCGTTTTGAAAATTGCAGAGTATTCTGATCTATTTTTATGCGGATATTTATTTTTAATACGATCTAAATTAATTTGCCTTCTTTCGCGTTGATAGAATAATTTTCTGATACTAGTATACAAAATGTTAAAATGAAGTATCTAAGTACGTTTTACATTATGCACTTGCGTAAAAATTTCAAAACTAAAGAAAGCGATCTTGGGATAAAAATGTTACACTTAGTACATACATCCTTCGATACGATTAAAATTACGTACGAAATATTTATTTCACATCGCAATTGCGGAAATTAATTAGATCACTTATTTTAGACGAGATATTCTGTATAATTAATACGAAAGAAGACATATCCTGTTAACTCACGAAAAAAAAAAAAATTTCTCTCTAATCAAACTCATTGTCGCCAAGAATTAATCAATCTTTTCCTTTTCGAACACAGTCCTCGTCTGTTTGCTCGCCTCTAATCGCATCATTTCACCGTTCGAAGAGTATTAAAGTCGCAGGGTGTGTTTCTCGTAACACGTGAAACTAAGTGAAAGGTATATTTGAAAAGGACGGCCTAAGAATAACGTAGCGGCTCATTTCGAACAGTACCAGAGCCACGCTATCAATAAACAGCGAGTTACGAGGGAATCGATTTTCTTATTAGCAGCAGTGCATCCTCGTGAAAAGGCAAGGACGAGATCGCGTGCTAAGGTGGTCCCGGAAACGCCACGAGGAAGTCGATCGACCGGTCGCAGGCCTACGAAACGACGATTCGACGGTCGATGAATTATCGAACGCGTCAGTCTTCCTGACGTACTCAAGACGGCCCCGGGAAAATCCCTGACGAAACGGTTTTAAATATATACGTAGACCCCACCCCGATCGCTGTCCGACTGTCGATCACGTTTCATCAACGGTTACAGAAACGGGCGTAAAATACAGAGGCAATCCTCGCGGATAGGCTTGCAGGAGCGGTTTAAAGTTTCCACCTCTGTCTTTTTGTATCTTTTTTCTTTTCGCCTCGCATTGTATTTATAGATCATTTTCGATGATACACGCGCGACATCGGTTCTCCAGGGACGAATACCATTGGCTACGACGTGTTTTGCAACAACCGACAAACTTTGCAATTCAAAACTTATGAATGGGCAAATTTGTCTCGACGGAACGGGCGACCATTTTGAAAATTATTTCAAGAATTGCGAAGATACGATATCGAGATATTCTGCTTCGATTTTTCGGGATAACAGCGTTCGAGGATCGTGTGTGTGCGCGCGGATCAATGGAGAATATGGCGGCGGTTTATTTTGAATGGCCGCGCGGCAAAATCGGCTTTTATCGGGATGTTTGATTTATGATTTGCACGCGAGTTTTACAAAAAGAACGATTTAACACTGTCGGTGTGTCGCAAGGATTGAGAAATTGGAGTACAAAGAGAGGAAAGAAAGGGAACATATGTTGACCGATTTCTTCTTCGTACGAATCCTTCGTTTCGCGTAATTTCTGAATGAGGTTGATTCAAGGAAAAGGGGATGATCGAGGATCGTGTTGAGATATATGTTAACACGGTTCCAAACATTGGTCGATGACCAAGCACATTGTGAGCAATGAATATTATCTAAATTATACCCTAATTAATTAAATTTAATAATAGTATTAGGTAAAAATGGAATCATATATTTGTGGAAGAATAAAAAGAAAAGAAACTGTGAGAATAGTATGGATTAAATGGAATTTTAGTTAAAAAAAAAAAAAATGCAAAATAGTTGATTTAATAACGTGTATATGGATATAAGCTTTCTCTCAGTGGCGATAATTATTACGAAAAGTCATCTCGTTCCGTTATTTGTGATTCGTATTTAACTTTACGACGCTGCGTAAAACGTCTGTAAAACATCACGGCAAAAATTGCATGGGCTTATTACATTTTCATAAATAAATCTGTGGCGTCGTGTAAACAGTCCTCGTGTATGCAAGACGATCAGTTTTATTTCACTTGTACGTGCGCGGTGGTGACCGAAGGTTTCAGCACGGAACTACATTTGAGTTGGCAGATTTATGATGTCCGCGAAAATTATACCAAGTTCCTACAACCACTGCAACGTGTTATCGAATGCTCCGTCTTCGCGCGACAGAAACGTAGAATATGTCTGTGTTGATAATAGCAACACGTGGAAAACGAAAGAATAATATATCCTCTATTTTTTAACAGAGAAAAAAATATGCAATCGAAAAATTCTAATTTTCTCCCTATTTTATTTTCACAGTTTCTTTCCCTTTATTTTTCATTGTGAACCACACCGAAGACTAACCGATCAACTTCATTAACTTTTGACATTATTTCTGATATATATTAATTTAATAAATATTAATGCTATTTTGAGTTAATATTCTAAGCAAAGAAACAGTTTTACAATCATTGTTTATATACAAGTTCCATATGTAACCTTTCATACTTGAAATATAAAAACTCAAAGGGTTAATTTCATTCGATTCCTCAAAAATGAAACACTAATCGTGTGCTTCTCACACTGAAACCGAGAAATTAATAAAAACTGAAGTTAATCAGTTTATCTTTCGAATAATCCAATTAATTCTATCAAAGAATAACGAATAAATATAATTAAAAATATTATCTCACCGATAATATGGTGGTACTTCTCGACGAACTGAGCGGTACTTTGAATTCCCATGAGTGCCACGTCGATGTTGGAATACCAGGGTGCGGAATATCGTGGCTCCGACTCGACGCAACTAACACCTGACATCTGCTCGATCGTCACATAATTTCCGTTCGTGTTTTTACCACTGAACACTTTTCTTGCCGCGGGGAAAGCCGAGACTGCTTGGACGATCGGCGACTCGCTGTCTGACCATGCACCGGCTTCAATCACTTTCTCCACTATATCTGCTCCGTGGGGATTCACACCGCGAAAGATCACCTCTCGGAGAACACTTTCGATCGGGCGCGCGCGCGCGCATGGATCGTTCCAAATAGATGCACTTGTCTCGGTATCGTAAACGAATGGGATCGTACCGCGTGGAATACGCCTCGGCGTTCCTTGGTTCGCAATTGTTGCTTTCTCGATCGAGACCGAAGATATTTTTCAACGGCTATCGTTCACCACCGTTTCCTGTAATTCAAATATTTGTGGTCAGACACGGTGCAACGCGATACTCTCTATGTGTACAATTTATACAACTTTCGAACACTGAGTGGTATTAAACAGGGGAATCGAATTCGATTTATTTCGATATCTAATAAATTTAACCAGGGCAGGCGAAATTGTAAATATCGTGGGAGGCATTGAAAGCTTGATGACTGGTGATAAAAAATGGAAGAGGATAAAACGGTGAGATTTTTTTATGTCGGAGTGTACGAGATCCGTAAAGAAGCGCGTATACCGGAGCACAGCGAGAATAGAACAATATACAAACTAGCAGACACACGCTGTGACGAGTTCCATGAAACTGATCAAGGCTAGCATCCCACTAACGATTAGCAAATCCTTTTGAACTACACGAAACAGTTAATGCTTGGCTCGCGGCTTGCTTCGATTAACGCAAAAATATGCGAGAATTCCGCTGGCTTGCGCGAGTTAATATAACAGTATCGTCGAAACAAAGGAGACGCGAAGGGAAGCACGCTTGCGCGGTTTAATGAAGTGCTACTGGAAACATTGCTCCTTTGATCGCCCATTTGTACCGGCCGTGCCTTTGTGTACAAACTTGTGCCTCTCTAATATCGCTTCGCATTAATACAGATAGAGGAGACGTTCTTGCGAGAAACAGCTTCTCTGATGTTTAATATATTTACCGACTCGCTTTCTTTTTTTTTTTTCTACCATGCGCATCGTTGTTTCGCTATAAACATTGTCTTAAAATAACCAAAAACATTGTTGGACGATACGAGGAACGATACCAGAGATCTAGTCTCCGAGACCAGTTTTCTTCGAGCACTTTAATTACCAATGCATGTAGTTTTTTTTTTTTTTTTTTTTCTTTCTAAGTAAATTGCTCGCAGAAACAGTCTACACTCTATTCTCGCACACTCTATCCTAATAAATACTTTGCACGATATCGAATCACTTTCCCACGTCAGGTCGCAAGATACCGATCTCAGAGATCAAACCTGGTTTATTCGAGACGCTGATTACCTCCTATTTTTTACGCCTCTCGTGTCCCGTACGCGTGCCTCCGCATCTGACACGGGAGTATCCTTTCAAGGAAATCACCTTTTCTGAAACCGAATATCGCACGCAGAGCGAGCAGGCCGCCGCGTAACGCGACTCGTTGTCAAAACGCGATTACGCTATACACACCCGCGTACCCGTGAACTCTATAATAAATGATCCGCGTGGAACCCCGTGTCCACTCGTGACGAGCATCGCCACAACGCGACACGACCGGCACCACGTGTCACCTGGCACACCAACACACGCTCGATCGAATTCAACGCGAACTATGCGTTTCTCGTTCTCTCTGACACGGCCTTATTGTTTCGTTCTCTCTATTGTACTCGTGATACGCTCTTTGAAAAGCGGTTGACGAGAGGAGGGACCGTTGCACCAGTGGCTACGCGACTCGTACCGCACCAACGACGCTCGATTAATGCGTCCGTTTTTCTATACGCCAGAACACAGAGTTCGAACGACGACGACGACACGACTAGTACGACTGGTACGGCTAGTACGACTGGTAACGACGACGACGACGACGACGACGTCGGCCACGACGGTTGTTGCGAGGACGGTGCACGATCAACGACTGCTGAAAGGGAGAGCGCGCACCGACTGGTTGGACCGATAGGCATTGGCAGAGCGCTGGGACTCTCGTGAGCTTATTTTAAAACCGCTGTCCTTCCAACTCGAGCGACCGTCCTACGGCACGCTCGTTGTAAACGCCGAGCCGGTACCGTGTAATCGGGCTTCTTGGCAGCCCGTGGCAAGTGTCAACCGAGCACTGTCGACTGCTTCCATGGAAGGAGCTTCCCGGCTGCTAGCTGGAACGTTTTCTTATTCCATTTAGCGAGGAAAGGGTGACGTGTAAATGGGAACGTGGAATTTTGACCCTCGCCGACGATCGAGTTTCGCGAAAAAGAGACCGGTCGTGTTTTAGGGGTGTGATTTTTTTTTTCTTTTTTTTTCTTTTTTCTTTATTCGATTCTTTCGTTTAACGTATGATTCGATATTATACAAGTGTCGATGTTACGCGCAATTCGAATGATTAAGCGTTTCTGAGTAGCAGGAATTTTAGTGTATGATGTAAATCATTTGATAATAAGACAGATCAACTCTGTGATTCACTCTGTTCTTTTCAGTTTTTATTGGCAAGTTGCTCAATCTACTGAGAAATTGTAATCTAGCTGTAAACAGAAGTTAAATATATATTTCAAACATCGAGTATAATTGATGAAAGGGATTGTAATTCTGATAGTTAAAGGATAACGCGGTATATAACTGTTACGAAGCGATGTACAATTGTTTATCGATTGTTCTGTATCAATTGTTTTGACCAACACGGTAGTCGATTGGAACAAAAATAATGACCTACATGTTACACACGGTAACGAGTCATTGGTCGAACCTCGTACCGATACTGTGTCATCGAATTTCTTGGCAGGCCTCGGATTCACGCGACGAGACGTGATGAGTGTCAAGATGACGATGGCCGCGTGATTCTACAAATTGCTAGTGTCTTTTAAGATCGTTTACTCGAAATGTAACGAAGGAACAATGAACCGAAGCTACGAAAAAACTGAATCTTATAAAGAACAAGAATGAAATGTCACCAATCTCGATCCATCTCTCGGATCGCGGACGCATTTTTGACCCAGTTACAAAGAACCTTGCGACGCGTTGTAATTAACATTTAACTATTCTTAAATATAACATTCATTAGTATAAATATTTTCTAAATTTTCAACACAATTCGCTCTTCAAACTCACGTAAGTTCTGTTATCCATCTTAGTTACGGGTCAGAAAAATCCTGCATCCGCTCGCCGCGTAAGTCTCAAAGCATCCAATTTCCAAGAGTTAATCGAAATCGGGCTTTCAAAGCGTTACGAATACATTGTTCGTGCACCGTATATTTCACCACACTATTTTACACAAACAAAAGACGCACCAGATACCAAACCTTCAACCATCGCCCAATGAAACGACGTGAAACAGCAACGTACGAATCTATCCGTCGCGATTTAAGTTCGGTCGCTTAACGACCACCGTTAACGAGTGAATTTCACTCGTCACGCGAATACCTGCGTTACGCGTCGCGCTCGCATTTAAACATCCATAGTTAGAAGCAGTCTAATTATAATGAGAATATAGAAATAGTGTTCTATAATCGAGCGGCCCATTGGTACGCTCTCTACGCGTTATCTCGTGTAAACTGGCACCACGGTTAGGTGGGCTTCTTGGCAGACGTTACGCGCGACATAACACGCGCGAAGCGTCAACCTGTCGGCGAATGCGAGACGGATCGAATCGGAAAATGTCACGACTGTATAAATAACGAAACCTTCTGTTTCTATACGCGTTCATCAGGAACAGACGGGCGAATTTCTCTTTTTTCTCTAAGCGCGTGCAAAACGCTCGCGAGCGGACGTATACCTCGCCGCGCATCGTCGCGCTAACTGGCAGGTTGTTAACGAGGATTTTGGCAGATCTGTTCGATGTAACACGATCCCGGTCGATTTGTCGACAGACGCACGCCTAATTAAATTGAAGAATCGCGCGATTTTGAGAGAAACACACGATGGTTAATCGAGTAAATTGTATGTCGTATTTGGTAGGTTAATTCGTTGCGTTGGATCGGTGTTTTTGAAGGAGAACGGTGTCGTTAAGTTTTACGAATATAATTTGTAGCGGATTCCAAGTCGGGAAAGAAATTTTTCTATGTTGAAGCACCTTTCGTTTAATTAATTTAGAGAATTTAAAAAAATGGAAACAGTGTATGGTTCAGAAGTAAGAACAGTGCGAATAATAAGACAACTTGGTGGTTTCGCAAAGATTTGAGGAGACTTTAATATTTCACTCTTTAAAGAAGATAAATTAATTTTAGTTATCTTTTCTCAGATTTTCAAATTCATGGAATCGCGCTGTAAAGTTAAAAATGCTAACCGAACGTCCGATTTAAATGATACGCTCGTGGAAACGAGTCGCGTTCGAAGATTGATCCTCCACTTCCGCTAACCAGGCTCTTGTTCCACGCGACTTTAATCGTTGTTCACGCGACACCCTGGGACAATAACCCTATTTCCTCGAGAGTTTATTATTCGTCGAACGTGTTCGTTCACCGAAGGTAGGCCAGCACGTTTTGAAAAGAAGCTAATAAACGTCGCGCCTATGGAAGCTTGGAAGTTCCTCGAAATCCAAAAATGCGACACCGGCATCGAACCCGTGTTCTTGGGATTTTGAACCGGGCTTACATGGTGTCTTCACACATACCGGAGCGAGCTTCCTCGAACAAAGGATCTGAATCAGTTCGCTAGTCGCAGGAAACGCGACGAAATTCGAGGACATTTCGGGAAATGGTGAACGATCTGAGCAAACATGTGAAACTTGAGACTCGTTATGGAGAACGAAGATGTTCGGTACAAATTACTCGGAAAAAAATCTTGAAAAATATTTTTGAAACGATCGAACGAGTTGTCAGAAATATTTGGATACAAAAAACAATTTATTTATAGGCTGTATTAAAAAGTGAAAATATTTTGAGACTTTGGCGGATAAAAGTAGATCAAAATATTTAGGAGCGAATCGTAAGTAATTTTTGTACATCGGTAATTCTCTATCTACCTAAATCATCGTGTCTCAAGCGTGATCTTGATGATCGTTCATCAACACTTTCATAATGTTCTAAGAATCATTTCAGTTCGTTGCTTCAATAGAGACAGTACGTGCCTGGAATATTTAACAGCGCTTTCTACAAAGACAGTCGAACGAATGGTACAACGCGATTCAAAGCTGACTGAAAAACCAGCTTCAACGCGAACTGTATATTTTCTAATTTCTTTTTTTTACCATTTTTGCGTATGGATTTTATACCTAAAAAAATTTGTAAAAAAAAAAATATGTGTAACGAGTATAGAATAATCGCGCGAAGNATAGAGACAGTACGTGCCTGGAATATTTAACAGCGCTTTCTACAAAGACAGTCGAACGAATGGTACAACGCGATTCAAAGCTGACTGAAAAACCAGCTTCAACGCGAACTGTATATTTTCTAATTTCTTTTTTTTACCATTTTTGCGTATGGATTTTATACCTAAAAAAATTTGTAAAAAAAAAAATATGTGTAACGAGTATAGAATAATCGCGCGAAGCACAATTATTTGCAACATAATCTTTCGATAATGGAAGGAAAAGTGCGTGTTGAGAGTTATTATTGGCGGAAAAAATTGAAAGGGGAGCGGAACGTTTAAAAAGCTGACGTTTACGCGCATGAATCTCGAGGGTCCCGGTCGGTACTAAAAACACGAAAGAAACGGGACCGAAAAACAGGAATCACGACGAATTAATTTAACGGTACGATCGCCGGTAACGATATGAAACAGTCACTTTACGTCCAGCAAAAAGGCCCTCGTTGATCCACCGTACTTTATGCCAAAATTTTGCGTATCGAATCACATCCTCGATTCTCTCCAGATCTCACGTTCCTTTAAATCAACTGTATTAAACGAGTGTCGTCTTTAAATCCTGCAACAAATTTGCGAACACCGGTGTAACCGTTTTAGTGGGACAAACAAGTATAATTCTTGTCCTAAATAATAAATAACGATTCATCCTGACGATTTGTATAAAATGAAAGTGAAAAAATGAAGAAATACAAAGAGTTATTAATGTAAGGTCTTAAGTTTAATTTTTACTCAATCATCTTGAAATATCTGGGAATATTCTCAATAACGTAATTCACAGAAAAATTTAAAAAATATAATTCTTTCGTTAACTTGTATTTTCCATCTGTATTTTATTCGCCATCTGTACTTTCAATATTACAGGCAAAATAATAGATTTATCCAAGAAATTCTCTATATTTTTAACGCATCGCTATATTTATATTAAAAACCAACCTAAAATTAATTTTTCAAAGTTTCTTAACTTTATGTTAACCATAAAAACGTTAACCATAAAAAAACAAAGGAATATCAGTGAACCATAAGACCGCACTAAAATTAACTATAAGTAAAATCAAACGACACTTCCAAAAGCCAACAAGAGCCAAATATATAATTTTCCAGCCTAACTAATCACTGAAGTTTAGTCACCAAACATTACGAAAACGAATTAGAAGAATAAAAGTCTGGAATAAAGCGTCTTACTCTCGCCAGTGATAAAACTATCAGAGAAGAAGGACGCGTAACGACGTCGTTAAGATGGGCGAAGAAAAAGGGCGGCCTTGACAAGCAGGCTTACCTCTTGCCCGTAATTTTCACGCTTTGTACAACGGGAGAATCGCGTCTGGTTCTGCGAAACTTCGTCGCGAATTCCCTTCTCCGGCGAATACCCCTTCGAACGAGGATTATTTTTGCCGGTAGCAGAAGCGGCGCGCGAACGTGTGCCGGTCGAAAGTCAAAACACGGGGGGCCACCCTATATCAAACGTTTAATTGGGTGCTACGTCGCCTGGCGGGAATGTGAACGCTGGTATAAATTTAATGAGACACGTCGGTTCCTCAGCCGGCGTTGTCTCGCCATAAAACGCGAATGATTTTTAATTTAACGCCGCACCCGCGCAATTTGTCTTTGTGGTGCACGAATACGAGCGTGGAAGTCTTCGATCGACCGAACGGGACGAGATGAAGAGATCTCGCGAAAAAAAAAAAGAAGTATCAAAAGAAAGAAACAGAGGGTGACTTTATGTGTGACTTTATGATTGGCAAAAATTATTCGTTTTTTTATTGCATTTTCTTTTTTTTCTTTTTATTCTTTTTTTTCTTTTGTTTTCTTTTTTTCTTTTTCAGTCGCAAGATAAAAATTGTTTTCTAAATTTTGTAACGTTGGACGTAAGAGGGGTTTCAAAGGAGATTTGAATTTAGCGACAACGAATGCTAATGGGTTCACAGTTATTTCGATGGAGTTCGTCTGCTTCCTGCTCGAGAGATGAGTAGGCGACAGTCGGCTAGACCCTCTATCTGTCTTGTTTCTACACGATTTTAGTTTTCCAATTGCACGGATTTCTGGAAGATGCGTCACGCCTGATTAACGATGCCCTCATACTTGGAATACAACCCTCTTAGCGAACTACCATTTTCGGTCGATCCACTGTGAATCATCCCCTTTGCTCGCGATATAAATACGATAGCGTTATGTAAGGAAATTAACGCTTTATTCGATCTAAATAATAATCTTTTCAATAATTCTCCAAGCCAATTCTTACGAATTGCTCGACTCGAAAATAAACCTATTCAACGACTCGCGATAAATGTAAACTTAAAAAAATTAGTCTATGAAAATCTATAACGCGTACCATAATGGCGTCTGAATTTCTTTCACACTCGTCCTCGTTTCTTTGATTCGTTTCTCAAAATTTGATCAAAGAGCTCGTCAGAAGGGAAATGCAAAAAGCATGGTTTCGAGGTTAAAAGTTGCAAAGTAGAAAATAATATACGGATTAATTTTGCAACATGCTGCAGCAGTTCCTTTGTCAGCGTGTTCTTTCATCAAACGGCATACCATGCCGGTCCATCGGCTCTTTTTCTCCCCCCGGTTGAGTCATACGCACTGAAGAACGCAGAACTTGGAAAAACGAAGAGCCAGAGAGAGTAACTTAATGTCAGTAACGCCACGTTTCTCCGCAACTTCGTGTTCACCGTGTGCGCTTTTGGTCAGATCGACGTTGTTGCCCTGTCTTTATCCGGCAGCAATAATTCTTTCCCCCGAGAAATTTACGGTGTGGCTCTTGTCAACGATTTTTATCGGCTCTGTACGCGCCGGTGTCATCCCCTATTATTTTTTCCCCTTTCTCCTCGAATTTGTCTTTTTAAGTTTGCAACTCGGAAAGTAAGACGAGGAACGAAGAAATACAGTTTGGCGATAAATTATTGTCACCGTTACTGACTGTCTCGCGAATTTAATCATTCTTCCGTTTTAGAAAAACTCCACCCCTTCTCGAGGGTGCTTAAAGAGACCTTTTATTTCGTCGAGAGCATTCTTTGTTACTTAACGACACTAAATGTGTTTCATCTATAATTATTTTCGACGCAGATAGGGTAGAGCTAACTATCCTATAAAAACATCGTTGCAACCCTTAAAAAATGTGCCCTATTTATTTCTAATTTCATTCTAAAACGAGAAAATTCTATTTCGCTATAAATACCATAAAAAACGTCCCTCGATCGATCTAACTTTTTAACTTTGTATAAATAAAAAT
>SMSQ01025874.1:670856-707650 GCA_019453375.1 Ctenoplectra terminalis | reverse complement strand
AATTTTTATAAAAAAAAAAAAAAAAAAAAAAAAAAAAAAATGAAGTAATCAACCGTCTAAAAATGGATAGAATTGTGATCTATTGTACGATCTTGGGAAACCGAGGAAGTGTCTGGAGAAAATCAGAACCACAGGGTGGCATTCGCAGGATCGTATTCTCTCTTGCGACCTCGAAGCATATCCCATTGGCTAACTGTTGGTGTACGACGAACCGAAGAGTTGGTGTTCGCTCGTCGACGAACAACGACGTCACGGTTCTATTCCTGGCTGCGTGGACGCAGCGATATCTTTAGAGCAACCATCGGTACAGTCCGTTTCCGAGCTTTCCTTCCTACGGGACGGAACGCTATGCCAGAGGATGAACGAAGACGACAAAGATGATTCGTTTCGATCCATTATTTCGTCGTCGCCGCGATCGACACCCTCTGACGTCACCGTTTCGCGAAATTTAAACCGATGCATTCGATGGACGATCGTGTAAGCCTCGCAAGGATAAATTGTCGTTCGAATTAAGATATAAAAAATTAAAGAATAATTTTCATATAAACACAGAGTACATAATTTAGACCATAAATATAGAAACGAATAGTTTTATGTTAATCCCTCGAATCTGACCTCGTACGAGAATAATTTATACCGAAGACTACGATCAAAGGAGAGCTTAAGGTATCCTGATGAGGAAAGCTGTATGTCACTGTCTCGATGGAATGAACACGAAATTCGAATGGAATTCATTCGTTCGTCCGACTCTGAGACATAGAAGACAGCGCGGATTCCGGAAGCAGAGTGACCGAACTTTCGAATTGATGTATCTCGAAATAAAGCGAGCACGACTTTGGTTGTACTGTCGATTGCAGTCGGTGGCCTATGTCTAGTCTCTACATTGAACTATCTGTTGGTCTTGGAACCAGGCCAATAAGCGTGGAAAAAGTAGGGGTGAGAATAAGATTGATGCCGTTCGGCCAACGGAAACGAATCGATGTGCAAAATAATCGAGGGTACACATTTTTCGAACAAACGATAGCAATGGATGTTTCGCGTTTAAAAAAGAACGCGAAGAAAGAGTTCCTAATAAAAGAAAGAAAAATAAAACGATCGTTAACGCATGGAAAAATGTGAAGCGAAAAAAAAAATTATCGAGTCGATGTTGATTTTTTTTCTTTTTTTTCTTTTATACGATTCCCTATGTCAGACTGAAATATTGACCTGGAAAATGGATAACTTCTATTGAAAGTGGCACTAGGCCAAACACAATAATGTTAAACGAACGGTGCCATCTTGTGTTAATACGTGGCATCTTTGTTCGCGATTGTACGTAAACCCGTGAACAGTATCGGTCTACGACTATTTATTGGGCAAAGTTTATTTGCACAGTCGACGTTGCAACTTAAAATCACACGTGCCTCCACTGTTCTCCAGACTAGTGCTGTACGGCCGCTGTATCCGTTTGTTTAAACTAACAGAATTACTGAACTTTCGGGTCGCTAACTGCTATAATGTCCGAGAACAGGGAAAACGCATGAATGTCGCTGATGCGACTGTCGGAATTTTGCTGCTAAACCAGTGAAATTCTGTCGAGTTGCGAACCTTTAATCAGTTCACAGCAGGGAAAATGTGTACCACGAAATGACGGTGCGAAACGTAAATCGCATAAAATTGTAACTCAATGGAAACGAAACAAAAAAATACACCATGTAAATTATAGAGTAACATATCTTGGATATTTAAACAATTTCTGAGATAAATTCTAGTATTAAAATGATACAAGAAATGGGTTAACAGAAGATATCGCAGTTGAACTATCAAGTGAGAAATCATTGTAGCAACAAACTTGATTCTAACGCGCACAGCTTACAAAATATATATTTTTTCATTAGAATTTAACTAGAACCGAAGAGTAGAGATAAAAGATGCAATGAAAGATCTGTAATAAAACCGATCCTCGACAATTGGAACGAAAATAACATGGCCGCTTAAAAATAAAAATAAAATACAAGATGGATCAGTTTATTTCAACGTATCAAAAAGATTACACATGGCCTTCGACGAGGATTAAACGTAAAGCAGGCTTACTGAGCGAAGAAGATTCTTGTGGATGCCACGATCGTCCGCGTGAAATAAAGCCGATTAAACGTTGCGGGGATGATTACGATTGGAGTCGTACTGGTCCAATGGGACGACTTCTGGACCCGAAACTGTATCCTGCAAAAACTGGGCCTCAACCAGAATCAGAAGCGACCAGATTCGACCAACCGAGCACGTACATGAAGAAAGTAAGTTAATAACGATGCGAAACATCTTATAATTGTTACGTTGAGACGGTGGTTTCAGTTGGAAGAGAAATACCCTAATCTGTATGGAATTCTACAGAGCACTCCCATAGACGAAATAATTAAACGCGTGGACGAGGATCGGTTGAAGACGACGTATCAGTTGGATTATTCCGATCGGGGTAAATTTTGTTTAAAATGCAATTAAAAAAATACACAAAAATACAATTTAGGAAACCAAAATTTTTAAATAAAAAATATTTTTACGTGTACAGAAAATTCATAAAAAAAAAAAATCTAAGGAGAAGTCTATGGCACGTTTTATCATATATTGTTAAAATTAAAGTCCTATTTAAATGTACATTAATTTTAATACGCTAAAGTTGCAGAACTGCTATTGAAGAATAAATCTTGTTAACTTTTTTTTAACCTTTATACACTGCCTCGGATTTNAAAAAAAAAAAATCTAAGGAGAAGTCTATGGCACGTTTTATCATATATTGTTAAAATTAAACTCCTATTTAAATGTACATTAATTTTAATACGCTAAAGTTGCAGAACTGCTATTGAAGAATAAATCTTGTTAACTTTTTTTTAACCTTTATACACTGCCTCGGATTTAAAAATTCCAGCAACCGCACAAATGGAAGAAATATCAATGGGGCCTTGTGCTAGCAAGCGACAAGAAGAAAAAGTAGACTGTCGAGCCTCGGCTCGATCTCGGCTAGGTAAACGCGATCAGCATGATAAGGATAAAAAAGACAAGAAGAAAACGTCGACAAAGAAGATGACCGATGAAGAGTCACAGGAAACGCGGCTACCTCCTTGGCGAACGGAATACCAAGATACTATCAACAGAGTAGGTCAAGCGATTATAAAACAGAAAATTCATCATAAGAAATCGGCAGCCCCACTTTGGGCGATGGCGATCTTGTAAAAATTAATTGTATCACCGATGAACTCGCGTTAAATAAATACTACTACCCATCTGTACGATTATACGGTATATTTTTAATATTTTGTACATCATATTTTTAATCTGTTTCGCAAACAAAAATATACTAAAATAATATTTTGAAAAAAAATAAGAATCCATTATTATACTACTATTATTTAGATATAAAGGAATATTTTCGTCTAAAAGAATTTATAAATTACCTGTTTAAAAATTCGTATATTTCTAAAGAAACAAAAAAAAAACAAAAGGACACCTTTAAAGATACTCAAACATACCGACAACCTTGAAGTTGCTCAAGAAACTGTCACCCCACTCGCAGCATGGAAGACAGACAAATTACGTAGAACTAGAAAAACAGTGCATCAAATTCTGCGTAATAATGCACAAATCGTTATGCACCTATCGGCAACGCGTTTCACGAGATCAAAGTATCCGATGAGTAATCTCCCTTAACCTAGACCAGCTTCACTTTCAGAAATCATAAATCAGCGATATTTAGCGATTCTTTGATTAAAGGTGGCCACCGAGAACGATGGATAATCGTCGAAAATCGTCACACGCCGCCACTGTTACAGGAAACAATTGGTCTAGAGAAATATACCCTGATTCACCGCGATACGTTAATTCGAACGCTTATCATCAGGATTGCTCCAACGAGCACGACGTTAGATTTCCAGAAGAAAGATCTTCCCAGGAAACAGTCGCCGAGATTGAAGAAACGGGAATTAATAAGAATAACGTATGATTAAACAGAGTTTATTTTAGCATCATACTTATGTAGGAACGCGATACAATGTAAGTGCCAAAAATGAAATTTCTTGAAACGCACAGGCAAGTGGTTTTCCCTTTTCTTTATGTAAACGATTCTAATACCCTGACTATATATAATATTTACCAGAAATGAGACACGAAATCGGATTTCTACGATCTGTGAGATTTCATTGTAATTCCTACCAAACTTAAAACGTAGTAAAACTTTCACAATCGTTTTTATTTAGAGTCTTAATCGTTAGAAGTTTGGTTAATCGGTAAACGGGTGTATTTTGTGCAGCTACGAAATTATCCAGACGAATCGGTTTACGCGAAAGTTCTTCCGAAACACAACAATGCCCCTCTTCGCGAGAAGTACCAAAGGTTCAACGATTATTCGGACTACGTGCCGGACGCCGAAGCGGCGATACAAAAATTGCAAAGACTGAAAGAGCTGCAGATAAAACGGGACCTGAACGAGAGATATTACTCGCAAGAGATCAAACGATTGATCGGAGAATATTATTTCGGGCAAAAACTTGCTTCGCAGTCGTTTAGGCCTAATGGAAGATTGCAGAGTTCCAGTTTCCAACCATCTTCGGGGAATCAATTGAGAAATGTACTCAAGTATTGTTAGAGAACTACTTTTCGCCTATAAAATATCAAATTTTCACGCTAGAAGACACTTAAATTATAGTTTAAAAAACATTCGGTCTGAATTTTAATTCTGCTATTTTTTTTTTTAATATTTTCTGAATTTCTCGTTTTTTTTTTTTACAAAAGGAATTTAGAAAAAAATCTCAGAGCGCAACAGCGTTAACAATGAAACAAAATTTCCACTGTAGTGGATACAATTTTTGCGACAACATTTATTAAAATATTAACGCGACTGTATTCTAATTTAATAAGAATCTGGAACCATGTGGTACAATGACGACAATCACAAGGTTGGATTGTGGGTGTATTCAAGAGACGACGAGGCCAATTTTTACGACGGCAAGGGGCCGCGTTCAAAGGAAGAATTGCAATCAATCTCAGAACGAGATGCTTTTGAAAGTGACTTCGTCGAATCCCCAGGAACACTTGTTTTCGTCGTTAGAGCAACCTAAGGACAGGTATCGCGCGAAGACGAAGAAACGACAACCTCTAAATCCTCGAATATACACGAAAATTCCCTCTGGTGGTGATCACGAATTCGAGACAGAGAGCGAGAAGAAGAACGAGGAGCCAGAACCAGAAATTTCCGAGCGCGTTTCGAAAACAACGTCTCCGTATCGAAAATTCAGCGACACTTCGGCAACTTCTTGAGACAAAAAATTTATTTTCTACTTGTAGCTCTGTAACTCGTGCGTAATTGATAACAATATATTCTCCGGATACGTCGTTTTATTATATATAAAAGTTTTTATTTTAAAGTCTCGCATTAATCATCGTGAAATAATCTACAAGCATTGACAAACGTGTACTTCAAACTGAATCGTTTGCGTCAAACATCAGATCGGGAAGTATGAATCCGTTTCGATAAATTACCAGTTAATCGCACGAATCCTGATATGTCTTGGAAAATATAAAATAATTCGCTAGAAGGAGACATTCTAAATTGCAGGATGAACGATTTAAGAATAACTACCGATTCAGTGATCGCACATATCGGTATCACGTTTTTAAACGCCATACTCCACTATGCGCTTTATAGAGCTATCATTGCCACCATCATGTTGGTCATAGAAACGATACTTTGGTTGTTCCGGAAGGTGATAAAATTTCGTGGTGCAACGAGCACAGGAGAATCGACTCGGTCCCCCTTGTCATGTAACATTTAATCGCTATTTTTTTGAAGAGAAATTATTGGTAAGAAAATTCTACTCGATATGTATAAATTTCATCGAAAATGAAGATTACTGTAATATAATTTGAAACTTCTATAAAACGTTAACCTTAATTGTAAACGTTTCTTTGGAAAAAGAAACGAACATTTTTTTAAATTTTTTTAATTCTCGGTGAATTAAATTTAATGTATCTCTATACTGCGAAGAGAGAAGTTAGTGGATCATGTATATTTAAACGAATGTTCTTTCGACAGAGACCCATGTAAATTCTAGTTGTTGCTCTAACCCACGATTAAATCACCAGTACACGATGAGTACCGCGTTTGAAAATTTCGTCACGATCACTCATCATGATTTTAATTGGCCGTACCCGGTACCACTTATTGCGAAACCTGCACAACCACCGATGAGCACGGGAATTCGATTATACACCCCCAGAATCGACCCTGAGGACTGTCCGTGCGACGACCATGGCCATCGGAGTAACAAAAATAGGTAAAAATGTGTAACAATTATAATTTATAGAAAATTGTTAAATTAAATATATTTAAAATCAAATATATGTTACAATTTTCGATGTCGATACCAAAACAATTATTTTGCAAAAAATTATTACACGATATAATTCATAGAATTTAAAATAGTTTGTAAAAAAAGAAAAAAAAAAGAAAAAAAATACCATCAGGTACAAATACCTAGCTGACAAGGAACGAGAAACGTTGGACCAATTGATAAAAGTGAATCGTGAAATGACAAATCTTACGAAAGCCATGCTAGACAGTAACTGCGAGCCAATGGACGAGACGATGAAGAGTATTTATAAAACGGATTACGCGAAGAGAGGTATTAAACGACATTGAAGGAACGTGAATTCATCCAAATAATTTGCTTAAATAAATTCAGGATTGCCTATCAAAGAATACAGACAGCTACAGGCTGCGATCGATTCGCCGTATTGTTCACCGTTTCCGACGGAAGTTATTGAAATAAAAGAGGGCTACAGAGATCCAACCAGATTTCGATATACCGCTATTGAGAGACCGCATATACAACCGGCCAAACCAATAGATTTTTCGGAAGGTATTTAATATTCTCGAATATCCTAATTTATCCTAAATTTTTCAAAATTGTAGAAAATAGATATTGCTGGTACGAAAATATTATATTTTTTTTTTTTTTTTTTTAACTATTATTAATTCGCAATACTAAACTCACGTATTTGAAATACTAAAAAGCAGGAGAAAGTAAAGAAAAAAGTGATGTTTCATTTTTAGGAGAAAGGAGAAATTCTTTCTTGACGTTTCAAATAAAACACAATTTGTTTTAGAGAGAAAAACTCTGTAAATGAATATTTATAGATTCTGAGTTACAGATTCTAAAGTTTCGAAACGGATCCTAAAACGTAGCATAAATCGTTAAAAACAAAAAGATATACGAGTGTTTTGAGTGAAATTGCAGATAAAAAAATGAGGATGTAAAATTAATGCAAATGTATTTGTAGTTCCAGAAAGTTTCTCTTTGTGGGAAACACCTTTCACAGGTCGCTCGGAATACATGGAAACCATCAGCAAGATGGGTCTAAGTAACATGAAAAATCAACAACAATATTTGGAACCGCAACCTTCTTCGAGAAGAAGATGGGGGGACTGTAGATTATAAATTTGATTTGTCATTCAAAATTTCTCTTATTGGTCGAAGCATCAATTTTTAATAGAAGATTAATTATCGTACAGATATTCGATTGTAATAAAGAGATTGTAATAAAAGCAATTGGACGTAATGTTTGTTGCATATTTTTAATTGATTCGATCTTTTGAACTTTTTGCAAAAAACAAAGAAAATCATTTCGACATTCAAAACACGTCATAAAAAAAAAAACGTATCATTACTATCATTTATTTATTATTTTTGTAACCAATTAATTTTAAACCAGCAAAATATGCACGCATCGTAATCTTTTACTCCTGATATTTCTTTTTTTTTTTTTTTTTTTTTAACCATTTTATTTTAAACCAGCAAAATATGCACGCATCGTAATCTTTTATTCCCGAATTTTTTTTTTTTTTAACCATTTTATTTTAAACCAGCAAAATATGCACGCATCGTAATCTTTTATTCCCGAATTTTTTTTTTTTTTAACCATTTTATTTTAAACCAGCAAAATATGCACGCATCGTAATCTTTTATTCCCGAATTTTTTTTTTTTTTAACCATTTTATTTTAAACCAGCAAAATATGCACGCATCGTAATCTTTTATTCCCGAATTTTTTTTTTTTTTAACCATTTTATTTTAAACCAGCAAAATATGCACGCATCGTAATCTTTTATTCCCGAATTTTTTTTTTTTTTAACCATTTTATTTTAAACCAGCAAAATATGCACGTATCGTAATCTTTTACTCCTGATATTTCTTTTTTTTTTTTTTTTTTTTTTTTTTTTACTTTCAATCATGTTAAAAAACAGTATATAATAATGTCGAGCTCTTGCGAATTTTTTTCCACGGAATACAGTCGCAATTATAGAAAGCAGAAGCTAAATCCAGCAAAGATGTAATAGGAAACACAGATCGTCGAAACTATAAGAAGAAGAAAAAAAATCGTGCAGCTTTATTTAAAAACTTGAGTTATATTATTTTCAGAATTCATCGGAAAGATTATTTCGAGGAACATATAGAAGAAGGAGAAATCGATCCTCGTACGGCATCGATTCCTACTCAATTGGATGAGGCTGCTGAACAATTGATTTACAAGCGTATTCTCGAGAACCTGCAATCTGTTTATCGAATCAGCTACAAATATCCCTGTAAGTTATAACGCGTGAGAAGGAGCGAAATAGAGAAATAAGTTTGTTATAAACCCGCGTGTGATGAAGTATAGGGACCCTCCGCGATGGAAAAGAAGATACAGAGACCAAAGAAAAGGACTTGCAGAACGAATTGGTAGCATATATTCACGGCCTATACTTTAATCCTCATAACGAAAAAGTTCTTGCTCCTCCGGTGACAGCTAAACGAAGTATGTAGAGAAATTTATTAATAACTCAATAATCTCAAATCAATATCGATTTATCGATTGTATCGCAAACAGGAAATTAATATCCGATTGAAATCTATTTAAATGTATCTAGTGCTTGGCTATACGAGACCGAAACTACTACACGGAAATCTTTCGATATACCAAGACACTTTCGGTCGTACAGGAGCGACGGTGATAGTACAAGAACATAATAAGAAAAATACAATTTTAAAAAAAGTAGGGATATCAGAAGATAATACGATTAAAGTAAACATTAAGAAGCACGAACTATGCGCAGACCTAAATTATGAAAATTAAATTATTCGATATTTTAATCTTTCCATTTGTGTACCATTCAATACGCACTGTCAACAATAGACATTAAAGTTATCGTAGCATGTAACACATAGGAGAAACAAGTTCCTTGCAGCTTTCATACGTGACACAGTTATTTAAAGAAATCTTTGTATCGCATAAATAACTTTTTCAAGAGCGTATTTATCGCTTTGTAATTAACATGGCGGTACGAGGTATCCTTATCTTAACCGCAATAAAATATATATTACATAAACGCCTAACAAAACATAAAATATAGTCTTACGTTCTTGTAGATCAATTTCTCTTCGCTTATTAGAATGCGAGACGCGTACGTACAAGGATGCGTGTGTCCAATCGAAGTATAAAAGTGGACCACGCACGTTCGACCACGAGCATATTATAAATAACAACAAATTTACAACAATTTTTAAATAAAATAAACGCTGCTGCGTTATTGAAGTATTGGAAATCGAGTAGCTTAACTTCGATGTAATCTCGACAGATGGCGTCGATATTGCGAAGGATTAATTCGACGGTTTTAAATTTGGTTAGAGAAATTTCACCTATTTTTAAGCGTATGTTACACACTCGCAGATGTTTAAAATTTATAACAGCCTACGAACGGGAATATTTAATACAACATTGTCGAAATCTCGAGGAATTTTTCATTGGTTACACTTTTGAAAAAACTCATTGTTAATTATCGACAGGTTATTTTGTACAGTTTTAAATATCAAAGTAATGTTTTTTTATGTATTTCAGATAGCTTTGAATCGTCGCAAACTGTTACTATAATTATCGGCATGGGACCGATGTAATTTTTTAGTTTGCGGTTCCATTCTATACGAAACCTACAGACTCAACTTTCCTCGTAATACGATATAACCAATTTGTATACTGCGCAGTGAATACAAAAATTCAAAAATGTTACGGGATGTTATAATACACTTAATAATAAGTGCTGTTGGTATAATTGTAAATACATCAGCATTTATCGTATTCTTTATTTTATATAACAATTATGAAGTTGGGTTCTGGACAATCTTATCAGGTTAGTATACTGCACTGCGTGATAAACATTTTTTTATCTGTACGATCTAATGATATTTTATAACGCTAAATACAATGAGATTAGTTGTAAGTCAATTAAAATTTTATCGCACGTAAAATGTTTTATTGTACGAGTGAAAAGTATTCACCTGTTATTTTTTGTCAAACAAAATTACCTGTTTCCGTTGTGCATCGTTTATGTATCGATAATCATGATGTTAACTATAAAATTGCACTTCTTCGTCCAGTAAAGTTTTACATTGTTTTTTGAATACTTGTAGAAACATTATTTTATGCTTATAATCGTATCACATATGGTAAATACTAGCACTTCAAAAATTTTATATCGTTAATGATAAATGCAAACAATCCGTACAATAAAAAACACTTTGATTCGATCAATGGGTAAGTTTGAAAAATATTTAATATATAAAATGCTGTTTCATGCATCGCACAGGTATTTTAGCTGTAGTTTGTTTTCATCTACACTGGGTCAAAGGAAAGGAAAGTTTAGGAAGAAGGCATACCAAAATTACATTAGGGCATTTAAATCTGATTGGTTTTATAAGCGCAGTGGCAGGTTTCACTGGTTTAATTTGGTACCTCTTTCTTACATTTTATTACAAGATCCGTAAGTATATCACTTTTCTAATTAAGACAACCCTTTTTTATTTATTTTTTTTTTGTATCCATTTCGTTTTTGTAAAAAAATATAATGTAAAAAATACGTCAACATATTTTTAATATTGCAGCTGTTGAACCTATTAAAGAAAGTACAGCAATAATAGCTGTTTGGTCTATGATTTGTGGAAAGTGGGGTGTTACCTTAATGTATTACTCTCACAAGTATACATTAATTATTGAAGAAGGATCAACACCCATATTAACAGAAAATAATCTCTAAAACTTTTAAATAAATAAACGCAACAGTTAATACTAATTTTGTTAATGACATTATCAAAAATATTTTATTATTAAATAAATGTATTTTTATAATAACAAAGTTAAATATATGTAAATATATCTGTACAAATATGATCCTTTTTTTTATAAAATAATTTTTTATACCTTATATGTTAAGTGTTTTATATCTTTTTTAGAAGATTATAAAGTTTTATTTAAAAATATGCAAAAAATAGATAACAATATACATATTAAAAATGTATAAAACCTCCTAAAACCCATTGAAAAATAGTAATTTAATTTCAATAATGTATTTCTTTCCAATTTAAATAAAATGTTTTGTAATTATATGTATCGTGTACATAAAAAAAAAAATAATAATAATACATTGTGTGAATTAATTTTAAGCTGGCGATAACTTATACAATGGAAAAATTAATGTATAAATGCCTACAATTGAAGATATCATGCCAAATATACCGATTGCTCCAGGAGTAAACTTAGTGTAACCTAATGCTGTTAATGGAATAAACAAATCGCATCCATTTTTAGTTGTATCCATTAAAATATTTTTATGCTTGCTCAAATAACGTAGTAATTCATATTGTTGCCATACACGAGGTGTTCTCATTAATATATCCTTTCCCTCGCGTTCAAGGATTTTAATGATTTCATAAACATCTCTTGTAAGATTCAAAATAATACTTATTAACCAATATTTATGCGCTACTTTACCCCATTTTTCATTATTAGTCTTAAATAATCCCACACGACTAGACCAAATTATATGATCTGCTAATAAAAACATAGCATTAGCTATTTTTGATAGTGTCAAAGTAACTCTTACAACTACGTCTGGACATTTCATCAGTTTTCGGGCAGAATATAAACTATCCAAACATCTCCCCAGGCGTAGTACTATAATAAAATAAAAGTAACATATTAACAGCAATAATAATCAATTAAAATTATAAATATTAACTAAAATAAAATACTTTTTCTAAATGAACTAAATGTATATTCTAAACTTCTGAAAATTTCTGCAGAATGTTGTGTACTACGAATATTTTGAGCATAATACCAATAAGCTCGACTTCCATATTGAAGTAATCTGTAAAACATTATTAAAAAAATAATTATATAAGTTTGTTATTACCTCATTGTTTGATTATGTTAACTAACTAAAAATGTAGATTTCTAATTTTTTAAATCAAAATATAATTTTTTGATCAAACTTTTATGCAAAAAACATTTAATTACGTTATGAAAGAAGGTATATTTTTAATATTCATGAAATATAATACTAAGCAATGAACAACAGGTTATAAAAGCATAGAATTTTTATTTTATACTAATAAAAATCCCTACGAAAGAAAAATGTATTTAGAAATGAATATATTACATACCTGATAATTCTATCTCTGCCTATTGTTTGTTCGTTTAACTTCACTACTATATCCATAGTTCTTACAGGTAACGTGAAAAAATGAAATATTTTAAAAATAAAATAGTTGCAATAAATTCTGATTTAAAACTGAATTAAAAGTTATGATGTAATACCATTTATTTATGAGCATATATAAACAACTGGCAAAAACATTCAATACTGTCACAAGGAAACTTAACCCGAACAAGTTGACACGTAAAGTAGTAAAGTTTTTTCTACTGATTACCGAAAAATTATTATAATTAAGTTGTCATTCTTATCTCCCATACAGTAAAGGTGATTTGGTCAAGGTACACAAAAGATAAATTATTAATATGCATTCGTTTTTGTTATCAGCGCCATAGAATGTGTCATTCAATGAAGCCGCCATTTTCAAACATTTAAGACGTTCGAATACCATGTAAATCAACATCATGTAACTATGCTCAATATTAAATAATACGTAATACAATATGCGTACTATCTAATATTGAGTTGAATTGTTTTTAAATAACAAAGATAATAAACTAAATATATTAATCCTATTACTTAAGAAACTATTCTTTTCTTTTTTTATATATATATACATATAAACTTGATGAAAGATGAAGTAGTTTTATTCTTATCAATAAATAAACAACAATGTGTAAGTACATCTATAGTATAAAAGTGCGTGTAAAACGAATTGCAATCTTAAATATCACAAAATCACGAAACAAAGTGAAAGCATAATTTCTATTACAGTAATTGTACTTTTAAAAAGCTGAGAAGCTAGTCCACCCTAATTATAAATTATTATATTACTTATTAATTTATCGTAGAAAAAAAGTCTCACAGAGAATAAAGAGAAAGACATACATACAAATGACGATTATGATTGTTTGTCATGGAGTAAAGAATCGCGCATGTACGATATAACAGACATCGCACGTTTTTTATGTCTGAGTCCTGGCATAAGTAAAAGAGCATTCACTGTAACATCCCAATAAAATAGAGTTTACATTAATATATATGTTTCATAAAGTAAAATATCAAATAGATAAATTACAAAATTTTTACCTGCAATATAAAACAGAAGCAAGTTATTAACTGTGCTTCCAATCCATATACAAAGAATGAGACAAGTTATTATTCCTGCATAATACTGCAGCACATAAAAAATAATAGAGAATCATTTTTTTTTTTTTTTTTTTATATAAACATTGTACCTAATATCTGTTATTTGGATGCTAAATTCATAGTTTCTCAACTTACAACATTAGGACGATCATTTCGCGTTTGTAACATTAATTTCCACAGACTTTGTAACTGTAAAATTATTGCAGATAAATTTTGACAAATCTCATTTAATTTTTTTTCTTTCTGGCCCGTCCATTTGTTAACAGGGCTCAACAAAGATGTTACAGGTGGTACGATGTAATCGACCAAGGCCAATATAAGAAGAGATATAGATACGATTGTAAGTACAGCAGGTTCCAACATCCATATCAAACTACGAACAAATCAATTTTATAAACATTGTGAAATATTTATGAACGTAGTCTTTATTATTTATAAATAGTATATAAAAACAATCGATAAGAGGAAAATTTCATATATTTAATTACATTATACCGAATCAATTTTAAACGATATTTGATAAATTTAATATTAAAAATTTCTAAAAAAAAAAGATACACGTAACAAAATTAAAAAATTAAAGCGTAATGTTTCCTGTATAATATTAAGAAACGATAAAAAATAGATAATTTAGAACAAAAAATATACATTTTTATACGATATATATTAAAATTTTCTCACTTACAAAAATATTGTGGTTGTAATTCCAAATATAAGGCCAGGGTACCACGATCGTTCCCATAATAGAATGGAATTCAACGGAAGTATTAATTCACGCCAACATTCCATTCTACGCTTTAATTGTTTCATATGTTTCTCCTGCGATAAAATTACATTATATGAGAACAAAAATGAGTGTCACTGTCATTGATTTTTCTATAGCAATAGGACTACATGGTTTGATATGTACATAAAGTCCTGCTTAATTAAATATTAAACGAAAGGCATTGATCGTATTTTAAATATTCAATGTTTAACAAATATACGTTAAATCCTTACCCTTTCTATTATTGCACTATCAGCCATTCTAGAACTAAAAATAATTAAAGATTATTTATAATTTTCGCGTAGTTTCGTTTCCTCTTTTATTTTCTTCCTCGCGTGTTTCCCTTCCCTGTTCTTCCTCCCGTGCTTCGCCTAAGTTTCTATTTTCTTTAAATTTTCCTTTTGCTTTTTCTCCGTCTTACTCTTCCAAGTTGCTCTTTATTCATTTATTCAAGAAACTACGTCGGAAGTATAGTACAATGCTATTACAATTTATTCGGATCATCCAGTCTTATATTCTGTCTTATTTGAACATTTCCTTATTCTTTAATTTGATTACTGTGATGTGTCTCGAGTAAAAGTCAGAGACGCCGGATACTTTTTGCTTGAAAACACACGAAATGACGAAGAATCGACTTCTAGGTTCGAGATTATTATAACTCGCACGCGATTGGCTATCAGTTCAAAATGTTGGTTATTGCAGGCGATGCTGTGCTGATGTTGTGACGTTAAAGATTTTCTAAGAGTATACTTCAAACAATCGCGTCTTAAACGCGTTTAGTTGAAATTTTATTCAAAATTTGCTGAATATGGCTGCTGTGAGTTCTGTAAGTAACCGATAACACGTATTAATTCCTATCTGCGAATTTTAACAGCGGTACTTCTTGTTTATGTTCTGGTTAAGGAGACAGGTTTCTCTTAATGTATCGTCCTTTCTGGCTAATAAATTCTGTATTATAATTCATTCTTTCAGATATCAAATGTCGAAAACTTATCTCCACAAATTATTCGGCGCGTAGCTAAAGAAATGAGCGAATTAGCTGCACAACCACCCGAGGGTATACGTATTATTTTAAACGAAGAAGATGTTACTGACATTCAAGCTATCATAGAAGGACCCTGTAAGATTCAAACTCACGTAATTACTATCCGTGTAAAAATTCATTCGAATATTGACTGTTGTTTAAAAAATTGTAGCATTATTGAACTATAACCTATTCACATGTCAGATTTATATGTATATACAAATGTATCTATACACATGTACATGTATAGGTATAGGTTTGTTTTTATAAATTTAAAAAAGAATATTGTTTACAAAATCACTCATAAAGTTGTTTAGATACGATATCGACACAATTGTGTTTTATAAAATTCAATTCGTATGTTATAATATTTATAAGGTAAAAATATAAATCTTTGTAATATCAGCAGGAACGCCATATGCTGGCGGTTTCTTCAGAGTAAAATTAGCTCTTGGCAAAGATTTTCCTCAAGGACCACCAAAGGCATTTTTCCTTACAAAAATTTTTCATCCAAACGTTGCCAAAAATGGAGAAATTTGTGTCAATACTTTAAAGAAGGATTGGAAATCAGATCTCGGAATTAAACATATACTACTAGTGAGTTGTTAATATAACTGTATATAAATATAAATACATTCGGTTGATTAATATAATTCGGTATCTAACTGGTTTATATTTACAGACTGTAAAATGTCTTTTAATAGTGCCAAATGCAGAATCTGCTTTAAACGAGGAAGCTGGTAAATTACTTTTAGAAAGGTACGATGATTATTCGGAGAGAGCAAAAATGATGACAGAAATACATGCCCAGGTAGAATGATATTTTCAAAGTATATTAAATTAATTCCTACACGTACCTAGTAACGAATAATGTGAGATAAATTTTTGGCTCAGGGAGGTGGAAAAGGCAGCAAAGCAGGTCTGGAAAGTTGCGCTTCCTCTGAAGTCGGAGGACCTCTCCCAAAAAAGCATGCAGGAGATAAAAAACTATCAGCGGAAAAGAAAAAAATATTAAAAGACAAGAAAAGAACACTCAAAAGATTATAAAAAGATCAACATAATTTATCTATCTTTTATAATTTAAAACACTGGTGTGGTAACGTTGCCTCATATTGTACACAATTATTGCATAGTAAAAATTTATTATCTAAACTCGACTGATCTTATTATTAAGTATTTAGAAAATTAATAATTCTAGAAGCATTAAAAATGACTTCCTAAGATACAAACAAGTACAACTTTGTAGTGATCTACTTTACAATCAGGAATGGAAAGTAATATAGTCCATTCTGTTAGTAAATATTTTTACATATGTACAAAATGATACCTCGTGTGATTATTTAAATAAAATAATGTTCTTCAAATAAAACTTACGCTTTTTTAATATTCGTAATTACCAATATTTTAATATGTCTGTGTACTTTCTTAAAAAGAAATTGCAAAGGAAGAATTAAACTATTACCGAGAAAGTTAAGTTGAATATTAATTTTTGATTAGGTAGGAAATAAAAATTATTTTATTCTCAAGAACATCGTTCTTTATTAGGTAATGATTCGTCAGTTTGTTTGCTTCAGTCTTGTACCACTGCATTGCCATTCATACGCTGCATGAATAAAAGCGTGTACATTGTCTTACAAGCCCATTACTGCACAGTAAAATATTTCATTAGTAGATGACTAGATAACAGTATGTCACAGCCTTATTCCACTATAAGCTATTAGCTACACATAGTGGTATTTTTTATTATTCATGATAAAAAAACAATTCATTAAACGTAATTTACAAAGGTCTGATACTACTTAGTATGGTAATAGACATGATATAGTAAGGTATTTTAGTATGTAAACTATGTTCAAAGATGGATTCTTAAATACTTCGATACTTATTTATTCATAAAAATTAATTAGATTGAGGGCTAGAAGCACTTCGGTACTTTGATAAACAACAACTGTTAAAGATGAATTTTACTGTATTTTTCATCTGATAACCACACACGCACGATAGTACATACAAATCCATACAGTCTTTACAACATAACTTTTTATTTTTTCTTTTCTTTTTACGGTACCATAAAAAAAATTACCAACTCCTACAAATCATTATTCGTAAGTGTCTGTAAAATTTGTATGCCAATTTGCAGAGAAAACGTCAAAAATAAAAAAGACCCACTTAAAAGAAATTTCTTATAACATCTTGCTAATAATACAATTATACTTATTTTTATATATTCTCATGAAAATTAGGGAAACACATTGTATCGTGTTAAGTCAGATCAGAACAAAATCTTAAAAGTGTGAAGATTTGTGACGTTGTTACTTTACTTCTTTCACATAAGCTTCCAATTCGGCGTCTAATTCTTCAGCGGTAGGGGTTTTTGTCACTTGTCGACTGCCTCCTCTGCCACCGCGTCGACCAGTTCCACGACCTGTACAAAAAAAAAAAAAAAAAGGAAACGAATAAAATAAATATATACAAATATATTTTTGATAATGTATTCATTTTTCTCAAACCAATTCGATTACATACCTCTGACGGATCCTGCTCCACGATTACCCCTAAAGCGGGACTGAGGTCTCTGTGTATAATTACTGCCGCTAAGTCTTGGTCCTCCACGGATAGATGTGACTGGTATTTCAGAGGTAGCAACTTGTATGTTCATTTCACGACCTGCCGATGTATACCACATATTGCAATAATAGATGTGAATAGTTGTGCAAATCATAATTCACAATAACTTCTTTGAAATTTGTTTTTCTTTAATGTCATCCCATGTTGGAGTATTTATGGAAGGATAAAAGAGAAAATGCTCAAACTGTATGTTGCTAGGTATAAACTGGAGACCATATTAATAAGTGATACTGAAACCCTAAATATAGGCGGAATTTCATAATTAAAAAGTGACATTCAAAGCAAAACTTATAGTCCAGAAATAAATTCAACTACACACCATCTAATGGCACGCCATTATATTGTTTCATTGCTTTAATAGCATCTGCTCTTCTCTCAAATATAACGTCTGCAGATCCCAATGATCGACCCGACCTATCGTAATGTACTGCTGCTGATTTTAAGGGGCCAAATTCACTAAATAATTCCTAGAAACACACAAACATATACATTATTGTAAACTTATATTGTGCTCAACAATCAAATCTCTTTTAAAACTTTATTTCTCTTTCAAAATATTTAATATCAATTTTTTCAGCAACACGTAATCTTTAATTGTTTTCATAAATTACAAATATTTGAATATTTATATATTACTTTAAACTCGGTTAAAATGAAAGCGATATGTATATAAACAGAATCTTAAGATATCGTATAATATTACCTGAATATCTGAATCCGATACTCCGAAATCAAGATTTGATACCAAAAGCTTGGTCGTTCCAGCACTACCTATCGCGCTTCGGCCAACCTTTTTTACGCCATCGAACATGTCATGTTTCCATGCACTGTTTACATCACCCTATGAATAAAAGTTACATTTTTTATTGTACGAAACTGCTTATACACAACAATATTTAAGAATTAATTATTAGTAACTCGTGTATTTTCATAAAATAGAAACACCAAATTTAGGTCAATTAAAAAATATTTCATTTTTGCATATTTATTTAAAAAAATTCCAATTATTTATCATCGTGTATTAAAAGATTTCATGCTTTTCCATTAGCATTTGAATAAGTAACGTATGAAAAACGGTACACACAACAGTCTTTACGGTCGAGGATCTGTTATACTCTATCATAAAAGCGCGGACTTTAATAATTTTCGAAATATTTTAAACCCGAGTAATCCCTATAAGCATATATTTCCTAATGAAATAATATAGTAATCATATAAACCACGGTTCTATTTTACAAGACTATTTTATCTCGTAACACGATCGTTAATCTATCCCTCCGTTGAAGTATTTCATACACAAATGCTTAAGACGGAAGTAATACGATAGGCTCCGATATACGGCGCACGTGACATAGCAAGCATAACGTAAATAGCAAAAATTTGATGAAAAAATTAATACGATTTCCTACCCTTGTGTACGGAAGAGAATTTCTTGTAATGCCACCACGACTGCGTCCCCGCATGACGCCACCACCAATTCTTTGCGTTCTGCGTGCTCCTCTACGAGGTGAGCTACCGGCACCTCTTCCACGTCTGCTACCGCCGCCCCGAGGTCTAGTCCCTTTATTTTGCTTGATAATGTCGTCGAGACTCATGTCTATTTTATCAACCATCTTCATTTGTGCTGGCTTTGGTGTAATGACACTACTACGAGAAAATGAGTAAAACCAACCTCTTTCGTCTTCGTAATGATGGCGGCGAACGAAGACGAAACAAGCGCGCACAGAAACCTGGGTATAAAGACCATAGACGAATTATTAGAAGCGCCAACTGTACCGTTCGTTAATCGACGATCAGAGCGCTCTCTATCCAGAAGTCGTCAAAATAAATTAACCGTTCTTTTAAATGATCAAATAACGGTTTTCTTTACGGCTACTGATATTTGTCTTAGGTTTAATGAAATAAAATTATACGTACAAATAATACGTGACCTTTGTTATTGAATTATAAGATACGCGTATCTGTATTGGTATTATGTAACGCGTGAATGTTATATTTAAATATAAATTAAAACAAATTTTTCGTAGAAAATTGAATTTATATTTTACATTCGTCTACATTTATTTGCTTTAAATATATTTTACGTGTTACATTTTTGTACTTTATTACAGTTTTAAACATATTACGTTCCTTAAATAGTATATCTAGTTTTTTATCTTTTGAATATCAAAAATATATATGCAGATACAAATGTATCATTTTATCCTATGTTTTCTTACAGTTCATCGTGTTTTTCATCCATGTCATTTTCATCAACGTCTTCATCATCCTCGTGACTAAAATTAGCAGCATTGCACAGCTTTGCAACATTTGTGCATAATTGTCCCTTAATATTATTTTCTTTACGAGAAAACAATGAAATCATAGAGTCTTCAAATTCTTCCACTATTTCCTCACACTGTAATATAATATTGAAAATAATAATTTATAGAATATATGTTTTATAATACTATTGTACGATACAGTTTAAATAGAATTAAAGTACATACATAGTATTTCAAACTTTTATTCATATCACCATCCTGAATAATATCAACTTTGCTCATTTCAGGATTCATACCTCCTGATGAACCCATGAGATTTAAGATTGTTAATTGACCGTTTGATTTGTATGTTGCTCTCACATAGTCTGACATTTTTTCACAAACATTGTCTAAGATCTCAGATATGTGTACCTCAGATTGTGCAAGTGGAATCTTTAAATAAAAGTAATTCGTTGGAAATATACTTTTATTACAACACAAATTAAATATCAGAATTCATTATTACCTTTTTATGAATTATATTTCCTTGTGCATCTAATCTGTAATTACCTATTTCAATTTCTCTCGAAGGATCAATTTTTCCTAGTTCTGCTTCAACTTCTTTTATTGTTGATCTACAAACTGCACATTGTTACTGTTAATTTATTATAATTACTCTTTACATTCAAAGTAAATAATTACAATTCATTATTCACACTTTTATAAAATTATTTTACTTACCTAAACATTTTAAAAGCTTGTTATCAATTTCTGTGGCTTTGACAGAAGCGTTTATAAGTAAAATGGAAAATATCGCGATCAGGTTTCTCATCTACAAGAAAAATATATATTAATAAATTCTGTTAAAACTGATCTCTAAAGACAAAAAGTTATAAGGACTTAATTTATACTTACATTGTAATTTATCAAGAAATAAAATAACATCTATCCTATTCGTAGACCGACCGTGTTCTAATCAAACGTCCAATTTTTCTCGAGGATGGACACGTGTATAGCACGTATACATATATATTGGCTCACAAAACACGAATGAGATGTCATCACGTGTAATTTTGAGTAATACCAATATAATGGGATAAAAATACTAGCAAGTTGAAAAAAAAAACTATTATATTGATTCACCGTTATTTTATAAAATTCTCTACTCGTGATATCATATCATATTACTCACCAATGTTTCAGAATATTTAAAATATTCTATACATGTTTAAATATCTCTTGTTACTCTATGAAACTTATTATTTTGATTAATAAAAATTCACGAAGGAAAAATGTTTTTAAATGAAATAGAAAATTAATCGTAATATTATTTAAATTATAGGAAGCGAAGAGTATTTTAATATTGTATTAATTCGATAAAGAATCATATTTTTTGAGAAAAAAAATCGTGACTTATTTCATTACTATTTTACCCCCTAGAAAATTATACATATGTGTATTCATCATAGGTTTTGAGGTCCATGGATCATCCCATTTGTTAATGTGATGTAAACACGTGCCACCCCTTGAAGTGGGAAGTCCATGTTGTTTTTTAAATTAAAGAACCATGCTTCAACGTTTTGCATAAAATTGCATTTATTTGTAATACATTTTGTGAAGGCTCTTACACGAATAGTGGTTATCTGTTTACTCTTTTTACATTTATATTTGTTAGCATAAGTTTTGAAACGATATACAAAACAATTATGCGAAAAAGTTACAAATTTAATGGGGATTACAATAAGAAAAAGCATAAAAATGTATGAAACTTTCAGCAAAAATTGCTTACGTTGCGTGTTCTATTTAGTGATTTTCACTTAAACTGAACGCATTGAAAGCCGATTATTCGCTTGTATTATGCTGCAGGATTTCATTTTTATTGTGAACACTTTTTATTTGAAAACAGTTTGAGAAACAATGCTATGACAACCTATGACTTAGACAAGGATTGGGACAATATTCCTTTAGTATTTTATATTAGAATCATTCATAATAAATAATGACTTAAATTAAAAAGAAAAAAGTATAATTATCAAAATGGAAGTGTGGTGGTTTTCTCGAATAATAGCTCACCATCCTTATACCATTCTAATGGCAATACTTATTTTTTCTTCAACATGTTTGATTGTTCCTTTGGCCATTAAAAAATTTCCTGACTTCTCTGACCCTCAATTAGTAAGTACATATAAATTAAAGATACATAGTATACATGTATAGTTTCTTCATTTATATTTTTGTTCACCTTATTAAGGGCTTTGAAGCAAGAGGTACAATATTAGCACAAAGACTTATCGCTTGGCAAAATTTATTGGAAGCAAATAAGCCAAGAGGACAATTAATTGATAATCCTTTAGAATATTATCATTATGTGCAACAACTGAATCAACAGGTATTTATACGAGGATCTATATGTTTTATTATTTTAATTTTATATATTATAAATTGTTAAAAATATTGTAATTAAAATATCGTTGGATCTGCAAACTAACGTGATGTTTTTATATTTGCAGAATCATGTTACAGAGAATCATAGTTGGGTTGGTCAGGGTATCGTTAGAAAAAAGCCTAAAAATAGAAAGAAAGGAGGAAAAAAATATCAAAAGCAAATTATTGATACAGTAGATGAAAGAGATAAATTTGAAGTTAAAGATAAATGGGAAGAACTATTAGAGTTAAAAAATAAAAATAGATTGGATACGGTAAAGGATTATAAAAACCAAGATCATGTTGACAGTGAGAATTTTTTTTGCAATTTACCATCGTCTGCTTATGCACGTGTTGTTATTGGTAGAAATTCCAAGGATACAAATTTATGGTCAATGGAAGGTGTATTAGCTCAATGTTATATCGATGCAGAGCTTAGATCAAATTCTCAGTTTCCTTCTTTATGTCAAACACAAATAGAGCACAATAATGCAGAACAAAAGTGCTGCAGAAGTTGGTCACCGGCAAATTATGTTGCACTTTTGTCCAACCGAAGTTCTTGTTTGGGTGTGACCGAAAATGATCTGAGCCGTGTAGAAATTCTTTTAAAAAGATGTGTTTATTTTTATAAAAATCATCGTTTAACATCAAATTGTGCAGAAGACTTAAATTGTCAAAGACATGTTCCAGCTGAATGCTATATGCACAATGCAGCCTATCATTTGTTGCATTACTTATTAGATATTGATTTTATTTCTGATCATGTAAGAAAATGAATTACTATACGATGGAAGCTGTTGCGAATATTTCGAACAATTGTTAATAAATATATTTGTTTTGTTATAGAAGCAAGATTCTCAAAATAAATTAAACTCGACATTAAAATATGCCATGTTATTCTTACCAATTGCTGCAAGCTCAGCCACTTTAGATTTTTATAGAGGATTGGACAGTGGTGGCCTATCTTATGGAAAATTCTGTGTAAAAGGAATGCAGCTGGGTTTAAAAAGTACATTGTTTGATCGACTACTGGTGTCAGATTCCATTTTATTGCTCATTGGTTTTGCCTTCGTAACAATTTGTATATGGGCATATACAGGCTCTTTATTATTAACGGTTACGACTATTATTGCAGTAATCTTTAGTCTTGGCATTTCATATGCACTGTATACTTTAGTTTTACATATCAAGTTTTTCCCGTTCATGAATCTGTTGGCGATTATTGTTGCTGTGGGTAAGAAGCTAAAAAATACGTAGTGACTAAAATGATAATTTTTAGTAATACAGTATATTAAATACACAATTTTATTTATTTTAAGGAATAGGCGCAGATGATGCGTTCATATATTGCAAAATCTGGGAGAGAGGAAAGGAACAAAAAATATCAAATAATGGATTGGTCAAACTGGTACAAGAAACAATGAAACATGCTGTTCCATCTATGTTCGTTACATCTTTAACTACCGCGGTAGCATTTTTTGCATCGGTTGTTAGTAATGTTACCGCTATAAATTGCTTCAGGTATTAATATGTTTTTTAACTCTTTGATTATTAAAAAAAACAGGTAAATTTGAATTTTACTAATGGCATAAATCTTTAGTTTATTTTCAGGGATGACTGTTATTGCAAATTTCTTCTTAATGATTACTTGGTTACCGGCATGTGTCGTAGTATCGGAACGATTTAAATTGGTTGTTTTATCTCCTGCGAATTTTATAACGCGAAAAATTATTCGCCCTTTACGACTATTTGGTGATAAAGTGGCAAACGGTTTCAACGCCTTCCTTACGAGGATAGTTATTAATTTCCGATGGTGCTGGTTATTGAGTTTGGGTATCATAGCAATAATATGTTGCATTATTGTTTTCCAATATCCTGGTTTACAATTGCCCGATTCTGCTGATTTCCAATTGTTCGATAGTTCTCATCCATTTGAAAAATATGATTTAATTTATTCTCGTAAATTCTGGTTTGAAAAACATGAAGCAGTATGTATAAAAAATTATATAAAGTTTTCTTAACTTATCCTTTATGACAATTTTTTTATGACAATCTAACATTTGCAGATTGACAATGGAGATGTACTGCCACTGAGATTTGTATGGGGCATTAAACCAATCGATAATGGCAATTATTTAGATCCTGGTGTAATAGGTACACCGGAATGGGATGAATCTTTTGATGTATCTCACCCAGAGTCACAAATATGGTTGAAAAAATTTTGCCGTGATTTGCGTGCACAACCTTTCTATCGTAATACTTTAGGACCTTTACTTCCCAACTGTTTTATCGAATCATTACATAATTGGATGCAGAGACGTTGCGAAGATCCTATTGATTCACGCATTAACTATATGCCGTGTTGTGAAAAAAGTAAATTTCCATATAACGCTAGCATTTTACAACGATGCGCAGCAGAAGCTAACGCAGAATTATATCGTACACCATCGTATTTGTGGGTTCGCAATGGAGTTTTTGCTGGTTTAAAATTTTTAAACGAACCAAACCTTACACAGTTACAAGTATCAAATGAAACAAATTTTGTAACAATGCCAATGCCCAAAATTAAAGCTCTAGTCGTCGAATATGACAGCACATATAACTACAGTCTTTCTTTTTCAAATATGGATCAATTTTTTCATCAGGTATATACGTACATACTTACAAAATATAATCTTATTTTTTTTTTCTTAGTATTTTTATAAAAGCAATTATAATTATTCAATTAATAAAATGTGAATTAAAATGATTGTACTTTCACAGGTTGAAACGTGGATGCAAGCTCAATTAAAAAATGCCCCATTAGGAATGCGTGGCGGCTGGTTTGTTAGTAAATTAGAATTTTATGAATTACAGCGGACATTGTATGATGGTACTCTTTGGGCAATGGGAGTTTCATTAATTCTAGCTCTCATAGTATTGGTTTTTGTGACATTTAATCCTCTTATTAGCCTATATGCGATTATGACAATTGGCGCGGCAATTACAGTAACAATTGCTGGTTTGATTCTTCTTGGCTGGAAACTAAATGTTTTAGAAAGTGTTGCAGTGTCTACAGCGATAGGTACTTATGAATATAATAACTTAATTTCTTATAACATTCGTAACGAAACATGTATTATTTTTAGGTTTGACTGTAGATTTTAGTTTACATTATGTAGTAAGTTATAGAGCATGTACCTCTAAAGAAAGAGAGGATAGAGTAAAATCAGCTCTTACACAGATGGGTGGTCCAACTTTAATGGCTTCTCTTACAAGCGGTGCTGCTGGTGCTCTTATGTTACCTTCATGTGTATTGGCATATATTCAAATTGGTATATTTTTATTACTCGTAATGGGTATAAGTTGGATATATGCAACATTTTTCTTGTGCCCAGTATTAGCAATTATAGGTCCATCGTCTCATTTTGCTCAGTTTCAATATCCCAGGTAAATATTTCAACGTGTAATTTAAATTTCATGAGTTTTTGAAAATTAACACTGAAACTATCGCAGATTGAATTTATTATGGAATTATCTGCGCAAAAACAAGTCTGGAAACGTGCCTGATGCAAGTACAGATAATAGTAGGACTAGAAGAAAGGTCAAAGGAAAGGGAATGTGGTCAGAGTCTACTTTAAGTACATCCAGTACAGTATGTCAATTCCACTGTAATGAAATAGAAACTTTTACAAGACCACCGCCATCACCATCACTACCTCCGTCTCCATCGTCAGCGTTACTACAGTAAGATGAAGGCCAAGTGATGAAATGGATATTTTAGGCAAAAAAAGAGAAAGATAATTATGATACAGCATATACTCTTCCAGATTTTGAATTGGTGAATTTACTTGTTCATGTGTAACTTATATCCTATATAAAGCTATGATCGTGTATCATTAATGTGTCATTGGCTGTGTTCAAAATAGTTTTAAGATAATTGTTTGTATATTTATCTATTATTAATATTCATTGGGCTTCCTATATCAGTTACGCAGGTATATGCACACTATATCCACCGTGATATGAGTAAGGCTTCAAGTGCCAAATACATCGCAGACTGTTTTATATTTTTTAACATATTTTGATTTTCAGTTTTTTAAACATTTTTCGACTGTTTTCTATGTTTTATAGATGTAGTTTTAATGTAACCGATGATACTGACAAAGTATTATACTATTAGACTTGCATTTACATATCTATGAATGCATTTTAACTTTTTTTTTTCTTTTGTATTCAATTTTTATATCATAGTATGAGCGTATATTTGATTTGATATGAATACAAATTTTTTTTTTTTAAACGCAAATATTGATAAACCTAATTATTTATTTTTTAATAGTATTAAACTTATACATTATAAAATGTACTGTAAATAAATTGACCTCAATTTGATTTATAATACAATATATATTATTAATTGGTTTATTATATCTTAATATTTCTAACTAGTACGGCTTTTGATATTGTTTAAAAATATTGTTTACTTTTTTTGTCTTGTTAATGCAAAGAGAGACGAGAAAAACATGAGAAGATTATTTTGAACATAGGTTGGCAACTTTTATAACTCAAAACTTATATACAGAGACTGTTTAATTTTCAAACGAAATATTATAATAAATTTAACGGAATGAATGAATTTATCGTATATTCAAAAATAAGAGGGTATTGAATTAACTATTCCACAGAATAATGCTTTCAATAAAAAGCCTCACAAAAAGATGTATGTGTGTGTTTGAAATTAAATTTAAGAAAAAATAACTCAATGTGGTACTGTACACAATTTTGTTTCCAGATTATCTATATTCATAAATTGTATAAAGTACATACTAAAAGAAGACTGACAGGTTCTTATAATTTTCGTTAGTAGATATTTCTAAATATTGAAGACAAGTTCGAAATAATATCTTTTTCACAAACACTTGTTTCAAACTATATTTTCTGGGCTGTTATACTATAAGCAAAATTTAATTTTAAGCAAATGTATATTATATTCTTTGATGTTTCAATGAAAATATTTCATTTATAAATTTCATTTATAAATGTTAAATTTCTAAAGTATAATATTACATATTATTATATGTGATATAAAATGAAGCTCATTCTTCGCACACGTTTCATTGTTTAAAAAGGAAGGTACAAATTAACAATTTATGTAGTACAACATCATGCTTTCAAAAAGATAAAAATTTATGCTGTTAAAGAGAATCCATTTTTGTAACTACTGTATATGTCTGTTTGTCGGTTATTTAAATATTTACAAGTATCGAATGTTAGAAATATGGATATAATCTAGAATGCCTTGGCAATTTTTAATATATCTATATATGTATATGTGTATGTTATAATATATTATAGTGAGCTTATTATGTATGTTAAATATTTCATGTTAATACGAATCTTTGTTAATGTTTTATCCAGCGTGAGCTGTGATAAGCATGTGAACATACACTATACACTATGAAAAAATACATCTCACGTTCACTGTAATCATGTCTACATATTTCTGATAAAAATTTTTAACTAACGATTATTTAGCATTTGCATACATGAATATATAAAAATTAGAAATATAAATTCGATAAAATTGCATCTACTGACAAAATCTACAGATTCAAAACAGATATGAATGTATCTATGTATGCAAACACGTTTAATCGTATATGTTAATATTTTAAGTTGAAAATATAAGTTTAATAATAGTATTATCAACTAGTATTATTAATTTACGTTGCTACATAAGTTAATCTGCCCGCAAAACAGGGAATAAAAAAATAAAAATAAAAGTACGAATGCATATATCGCGCTTAAATTATATTTTTCATTTATATTACTCTTCTGTTACTTTCATTTTACCGATATATAATATTTTGATCTTACAGAAATAGAATGTTGTAAACAATAAATTACAGAACACTTTAATTACTATTTGTCTCATTTACATCCGCTTTTCCTGTCTTTCTCTTTAACGACCTTTGTGTTCAACAAAGCGTCACAATGTTTTATATACAAAAATTATTTTTAGTTTACCATAATTTAATACCGTTCTCTTCAATATTAACTATGACAAGTTGCGCGCGATCATTGATGTTCCGCGTACGTGAACATTTCTATGGATACAAAAGTTCACAACAAAGTACAGAGCATTGATACTGTTGCATCGTTCAGCAAATTTTCCAAACAGATTTTTCGATATGATCGATCTTTCTTCTGACCGGCAATTGTTTCAGTGCCCATTTAGTTTCATTCGAAAAAAGAATTCCTTTAAAAGACTCAACTTATTGGTAGTAATATGACTATCGCGCTGCGCTATAGCACGGTGTATAAAATGTATACGAAAAACCTTTAAGTAGGCTTAGACAATTTTAAACATTAAAAAGAAGCTTCAAACATGCATGGCTTACGGTAAGAAATAATTATTTCCTACTCCAATCCCTTGTGTTGAGATTAATTTAATAAAATGTACAAATTGTGAAATATCGAGTAATTTTTCTTTTTTTTTTAATTATTCCGCACAATTTTCAGAGCAGATCATAATATTGGAGGTCTCGGTACAAGCCGATGGCTCGAAGCGCTTTGGGAACCAGAAGCTCGATTATACACCTTACCGAATGCGCTTGATATGCTCGATGTAACCGGCGATGGAGATGCTAGACTTATCTGTGCCGATTTGGGCACACTCGGTGCCAATTCTGCGAAAGTAACGAAATATAATTTTTAGTACTTTAAATATCCTGCAATTGTACATCTTCAAATGTTTCGCGAAAGTTTTTTATTCGGATCTTTTGGTAATTAACTTTTAACGCTTAGATACGAGTTTATAAAGGAGGCGACCAGGTAACAGAGCACAACATGGTAGATTTACCTTGCGGAGTGGTTGGTTTTTACACGGAAAATGGAGAACCTCGATCCTCCGTGTTGGCAGTAGGTGTTGGTTTCAGCGTCTACATTTTCAAAAATATGAGACCGTACTTTAAATACTGCTTGCCGTACATAGATGTGCATCCAAAAGAACGAGAGGTGCAGAAAATTTTCTTTTTTCTCAACGACATATATTTCTTTGATTTACAAATTTAAAGCTGTAAATATGTTCACAGATTTGGCACAAGGCTGGACTGGACGAAGAATTGAATATACTCACGCTGGCCGACGAACTGGATCTTTTGTTGAAGGAACTTGGGGCGGCATTCATTTCTCCGCGAACATTAAAATTCCTGTCCATGGATCCAAATTTAAGAGCTAGCTTCGCCGAACAATATAGAAGAGTTCCACTTGTTAAAAGCAATGCTTTAACAACGATCTCTGTGATTCGAAGAGATTCGTGGAACGATCCAGCGAGCAGCTGTCTCGTACTGGGTACTGAGTTTGGAGAAATACTTATTCTGGATCCTCGGTAACACTTTCTTTACATTTTCTACGTGTATAATTTAGAATTTACAAATATTTACAAATCTTTTTGAATAACTGTTGTAGAACATTTACCGTCATGGATAAGCATATATTGGAATGGCCGCCGGTCGCCTTTGCGTGTACAGGTTTATGGGCAGGCGACGGTAGGATATTAATCATTGGAAGAGACGGTAAAATAGGCGCTATAAGACGAGGAAGTCCCGTGAAACTTTGGGAGAAACTACCATCTCCAGCTGTAGCCATTTCAACCCTCAATAATGATGGTGTCGCGGTAACTGTTATGGATGGCACTTTGGTCGGCTTCTCTAGAAAGGTACGCGTGTTACTTTTATTTCAGATAAATATTATTGTAAATGAACAATAAATTAATCGTACAGGGTATTAAACTTTGGAACGTTCATGTACCTGGCGCGATTTTGGATTGTGTGAGCCTTCCAGTACCACAAATTGGATTTTCCTTGCTCGCCGTGAGTACGGCCGGATATGGTATTCGCGTGTACGATGGGAAACATCACGTGGATACGTTGAAAATTATGGAACCAGTATCTGCGATGAAGGTAATTGGAGAAAATTATTTTTATTAGCCAAGCATTGGTACTGTATCGTAACGGTATTACATTTTTGTTTTTTTTTATACAGTACGGTAAAATGGGTCAAGAGGAACGAACGATGGCCATAGTCACCGTGGGTGGTGGTCTCTGTGTAAAAATACTGAAACGTACCGCCGATTTTAACACTTACAACGAAACGTCGAATTTGATGTTAAACGACGGTTCTAAATTTTTGATACCAAAGAAAACGCGATTGTTCGTCGAGCAAACGATACGAGAGAGATCGGAAGCGAAGAAGATTCACACTACTTTTCAGCAAGGTCTTCTTCGACTGCAGCTGATGGTTGCTAAAAAAGTAGTCGAATCTTTAGACGATGGACACGACGCGGGACCGCATCCGCTCACCATGGAGGCCACTGTTTTAGGATTGGGTCCAAATTATCAGATTCGTATTCTATTGACCAATATATCGGACGAGTTGTCCGACACGGATTTGTACATCGTTTGTAGAAGCGAAAATACGGATGTAAAACCACGCGTGATAAACGTGCCTCTGTTGCCGAGCGGCGTTCCGATTCCTTTGGTTGTTCATGCAGTTTTGAAAGGCATAATATCAGGAAAGGTGGAGATTTTACTTTGTAAGAAATCGAAGACAAAACCGGTAACCGTGACGACGGTGATTCTGCCTGCCGCTGAGGAAGATATCGAAGTTTGATTTTTTTTCAACTTGGAAATCAATGGAAGAATATATCTTATGCGACTTCTTTAAAAGTGTTCAACCCGTATATACGATACTACAGCATGTGGTTATGTACATATCGATTAGAAAATATTAATGGATAGTTTTGTAATTGTATGAAAAAAATGTTATGCTAGAATGAAAATTTGTGTTACTATATTTTGAATTACGATTAAACTGAGATATTTCTTGTATGGACTTAACTTTTATTTCATCTTGCCTTTAAAGTTTTTGTATCATTATTATTCTTATTCGTTATGTATAATTTGTTTGCGTTAGAATAATGTTTTTAAAGGTTTAAAATGACGCGGTATTCCCATAAGACCGCCGGTAAAATCACCATCCCTTATACCCACTCCACCCTTTGCTATTTATATGTCGTCCACTACAGCTGATCGAAGGAAACCAGCATAAACTGTTAGACTAAACACGCAAACATTGCGGACTGGTCGCAGTTATTTATTATCTGTGCAAAATGTACAGTCAGTACAGAAACCCGAAGATGATTGATAATTAATGAAAAGTGAATGGAGGCATCCGATCGAAAGAAATTTTCATTTTTCTGCGATGTCAAAAAAAATTATCATGCTTCCGATATGTTATTTTCCAAGGCGATACCTCATGATCCTCCAGTTTCACGTATTTTTAATCTTGTTATTTTTTCCAGGTAAATTTATAAACGAATTGTTTAAACATATCTCCTCGTTTATCATACTTATGATTTAACTAGTTTTAAGTATTTGCATATTTTAGTGATTATATTTTAGAATGATACCGTATTATTTTCAAATAATTTCCAATTAAACTTTTGGAACATTATCATTTTAATCTTTTACAAATAAATTTATATCTCACTTTGAATGCAAATGCTTTGTATTTATAGCTAAGGAATGTACCATGCCTGAAGCAAGTCAAGAAGGATTATTACATTCTTTTAAAAGTTATTCAGATATAGCAATGTTTCATTACACAGTTCCAAAAGAAGTTCTCAGAGCTACTTGGCAATTTGCAGCATTTATGGATGGACAAGATTGTCCGGAAAGAGAAGTGCATATGTAAATATTTTTTTTCTTTTATATATTTTTTTTAATATTTTAATACATGTACTTTTATTATTGTCAGATACCTGCAATGGGGCAGTTACCCTGTGATATCTGTAAATAATGATACATTTCCCAATGATATGTATCCTAAGCGTAGTCAGACTATTATAGTTTCTGCAGTTACAACATTTGAACCAAGAACTACTGCAATTGTACCAGTTTATGGACCAGAAGCTGGAGATTGGTTTGTGGGAGCATATTTGTCTCATTGGGATGAAAAGGTACAACAACAGGTATACCTTTAGTTTTTATCTTCTTTTTAATTTTCTATTATTCCATATTAATTTTATAGTTTTCTTTACATTTTAGGGACTTGGCCATAAATGCCATTATAGTATAGGTTCGGTAGCAATATGGACACAAGTTAATAGTATTGAAAATATACCTATTGGTTATCAACACACATTGAGGACAAAAGAAACTACTTCTTATTATAAGTAAAGAGTGTAATTGTTGTATCCAGTTTACTGTGAACGCTGAAAATTATTAACACGTTGAATTCTTTTTTAGGATATACATCCCATCAGGAATATGGAATTTTCGTGTAGATATTTGGGGTTGCAATTTTACTGTGTACAAGTCTCACAGTATACACGAACCTTGCATTAAAAATATTGCTTTACGAGGACGTTCTTTACCCGTTTTCAACCATTCTGAACCAAGTCAACTTGTAAATTTGACTATGCTGGGTTCTTATACCTTTACAGAAGCATCTCCTTACGAGGATAGTTATTATTATCTGATGATTATTTCAGACAGTGTCATTCAAGTAAACGTGAAAATAGTTACCTCGGGTAAGTTTTGACCCGTATGATTTTTTTATTTGAATTAATATTGAATTTGTAAAATAGTTTTATTTTTCAGAATGTCCAATCAGAATAACAGAAAAGTCTTTTGTAAGACAATATTTGGATGCACCTTCATTTTCTAAAGCACTAGCTCAATTGCATATGAAAGATTTAACAAAACATCGTTTACATCATATTGAAAACAGAAGTAACGAATCATTTTATAATGGAGTTAATCTTATGAAAAATCAGTTTCGTCTACCAGATGAAAATTTGGATGATCCATGTGTCCTAAGATATCAACTTGCTAGAATTAAACACTCGCAAACATTTTCGGGGGTTTATTTATTACAGGTATTAGATATTTAATATAAAATCAATACTAATTATATCAATCATTAACTGTGTATATACTGAAATTCGATTTTACAGGGTAGAGAATGGTTAACATCTTGGGTAATGTTAACCGATGTACATCCAGTAATAACACAATTCAACATTTTACCATTAATAGATATAGGTGGTACACTTGACATAAGCGCTCATTTGGAAATGGATAAAGTAAATAATAGTAATAATAATAGAAACTCTTGCATATAATTTTATATATAATTCAATGTATTATATGTCTTTCAGGCGGTAACAAGGCAAACAGTAAAAGTTATGCTTTGTGTTCGACGCGGACGAGTTCCAGATAGAATTAAGGGTAATATTATATGTGAAGATTCAAGAATGTCGATGAATTTGTCTTCATCTGAAAAACACGATGGGAGTTTGTTAATACCGTATCCACAGCCGGATACTTGGTATGTTACTTTACACGCAACATGCTATTTTAATGGGTAAGTTCATGTTTTTAAAAATATAAAATGAAAATATAAAAATTATAATTAAATCATAATTATAAAATGGCATTACTAATAAAATAGAAGGCCTGTAAACTGTGAAATGGAAGAAATTTTAGTATCATTGGATATACGAACTAGACAATGTGTGTTTCCTGGAAATTATCCATGTGGTCATCACGGAATTTGTCAAGAAATTCATCGAGATATTCTGTATTATACGACATGTAAATGCTTCGAAGGTCCGGTTATTATTTAGAGTAATTAATTATTGTTTATACAATTTTTTCTACATATCTAAATATATGTAATTTTACAGGATATAAAGGATGGGGCTGTACCGATGCTACTAGTGCCAATCCAGAATCTTCACTTCTAATAACAACATTGATGCTTACTTTAAGTAATGGTTTTTTCATACCTGCTATATATTTAGCTGTTAAGCGTGGATTGTATACCGAAGGATTAGTCTATTTGGCAACTATGCTTTTTTCGTCTCTTTACCATGCTTGTGATCAACATGTTATGACTTATTGTGTTGCAAAATATGAAGTACGTAAATGGTTTATGTTTATAACAATTGTTTCGTATTTTTTTTTTCCTTTTACTTATAAAATATTATTATTAAATTTATTCCAGGTTCTGCAGTACAGCGACTTTTTTTCAAGTATATTAGCGTTTTGGGTAACACTTGTTGCAATGGCTGAAATACCAATTCGTTTGGTATCATTGTGTCATATGTTTGGAGTTCTTATTATAGCTTTTGGAGTGGAATCAAATAAAACAAGCTTAACAAGTATATTAGTACCCTTGGGAATGGGCATTATGATTCCGGTAAGTAATTTAGAAAAACGTTTGTAATAGCGTTATTTCTCTTTTTTTTTTTTTTGTACTTTCAGATGGGAACATATGCTTATCGTTGTTTTCAATTAAGAAAGTGGAAAAAACCTGATAGAATTTCAAAATTATTAGCAGGTTTAACGTTGGCGATCCTAGGTTTATTGCTCTTTTCTTTAGTTGAAACAGAAGCCAATTATCAGGTACATATAATATAAATTAAAAATTGTTAAAAGAAGTGAAAAATGATGTAAAAAATATTTATATTTACTTTGCAGTATGTTCATAGCGCATGGCATATGATAATAGCCATCTCATTGATATTTCTTTTACCACCGTCGCGATTAGAACAAGTTGGTTCTTCGGGTACCAGTTCGTTTAGTGACGATAGTGAATTACTCGATTATAAGGATCCACCGGGTAGTCCAATTTTTACAGTAGCTAGTGGCCAGAAAAGTTTGGTAATTGCGTTGAATTGAAAATTACATTAAAAATAAGTAGGGCAAAGAAACCAAATACGTACTATTCTTTAAGTTACTTGTGCCAAAAGAGTGTTCTAATTCTTTAAGCAAAATGTAGATTATAGTGTTACGGTAATCAAAATTTAAAAAAATGGATGTACATATACGAGTATCATGTATATGTACATAAAATATTTCTGTATAAATTTTATAATAGTTCCTAAGTAAGGATACATAAGCGACTATAGGGTAATCTATGTTGAGGTTTTCAACTTAACACAGCTCAACATAACATACAACTATTTTAGCCATAACAGCTAAATTAACTTACAAATGGTGCTACTCTATTCTTACTATGTTGTTTTTAGAATGTAATCAACAGTAATGATAGATCTATTTTTATATATTTTTTATTTTTGGAAATTATATCGCATCGCGTTAAATAAGTCACCAAAAAAATGATATCTATTTTTTCTAGGAAGTTACATCAGTAAGCAATACCATCTAAAAATTGGTGACGATTTACTAAGTTTATTATGTTAGTATTGAGATTTATAGTGTTCTGCTTATATTTCATAATATTCTTTATAACCATAGTACGATTTTTAGAAAAAAATGCGTGTATAAGTGATTATATATTAAAATATTTATAGCATTCATAAATACAAATACAGTTACACATGCTTTCATATTTTTTGATAGTACTTAATATACTATTTTGTTTCGTTCATTAAAATAATTTATTTCTTTTAAAAGCATGTTTATAAGCAACTTATGCATTTTATATGTATTTTATTTAGTAGTACATAAAGATAAATATTGCTTACATAGATTACCCTATATACATTGCTATCAATGAACTACATCCAAAAATACTCCTTAATTGCTGTTTTTTTTTACTTTTTTAATATTTTGTTAGGTATAAAAAATATAATATATACCATGTGCATGTTCTGTGTAACTACTACAACTTTGGGAACTGTGACAATGTAATGCAGCATATGTGTAACAAGTATGTACAATATTATTACATCTACTTTTCACGTTTAGTCGTGTTCAGAATTGTGTAAGGGACCACAAAATATAAAAGGTACTAATAGAATATTAGGAAATGAAAGTATGAATGCTGTGCCTAAATACAGATAAATTATTCGGGAGTATTCAAAGTATTCAAATTTCAAAAATTTAATAACTGAACGTTTGTGATTTTTCTCATTTTTGAAATTAGACCATCGTCAATGAATATTAAGTAAGAGATCGAGAATTGCTGTAAGCATTACATAAATGTTAATTTAATGATAAAAATTCCCAAAGTTAGTTAGTTTTAATACAGAAGATACACGAATATTATCTAAAGA
>SMSQ01025874.1:650618-670822 GCA_019453375.1 Ctenoplectra terminalis | reverse complement strand
ATTATATATTAAAATATTTATAGCATTCATAAATACAAATACAGTTACACATGCTTTCATATTTTTTGATAGTACTTAATATACTATTTTGTTTCGTTCATTAAAATAATTTATTTCTTTTAAAAGCATGTTTATAAGCAACTTATGCATTTTATATGTATTTTATTTAGTAGTACATAAAGATAAATATTGCTTACATAGATTACCCTATATACATTGCTATCAATGAACTACATCCAAAAATACTCCTTAATTGCTGTTTTTTTTTACTTTTTTAATATTTTGTTAGGTATAAAAAATATAATATATACCATGTGCATGTTCTGTGTAACTACTACAACTTTGGGAACTGTGACAATGTAATGCAGCATATGTGTAACAAGTATGTACAATATTATTACATCTACTTTTCACGTTTAGTCGTGTTCAGAATTGTGTAAGGGACCACCAAATATAAAAGGTACTAATAGAATATTAGGAAATGAAAGTATGAATGCTGTGCCTAAATACAGATAAATTATTCGGGAGTATTCAAAGTATTCAAATTTCAAAAATTTAATAACTGAACGTTTGTGATTTTTCTCATTTTTGAAATTAGACCATCGTCAATGAATATTAAGTAAGAGATCGAGAATTGCTGTAAGCATTACATAAATGTTAATTTAATGATAAAAATTCCCAAAGTTAGTTAGTTTTAATACAGAAGATACACGAATATTATCTAAAGAAATTAAAAAAAATTATATTTATAAATATATATAAAAATTGTTAATATTATAATTTTATCTTTTTTTTATATTATGTGATATTAATTGCAATATCTTATCCACAAGACTTTTATAAGTATGATTTAATAGAGTATAATTTATTATTATTGTTAATATTTCAAACTTCTACTACAACCTATGCGTATTCATTTTGATATGGTAAATTACTAAAGTATAATATTTACTTTAGTTACTATTCAAATACCTCACAATGTGTAAAGTGCCATCTAAGATTTCTCTTTCATCCTATGCCGATTATATTACAAATCTTATTTTTACACTATTAAAAAAGGCTGGGTGATCGATAAGAAGGAATTCATACAATGCAAATCTTTAAAACATTTATGTATGCTACATTACTTAAAATTTTAAACGAAGGAAAAAGGTAGAATGATACGAACAGTAATTCTGAAAAGTATATTAGTGATGTGAATTGTATTATAAGTCTGTCACAAATTCAAAATAAATATAAGTAATATAATATTTCGTATTAAATAAATTTTAAGGAAAAGAACATTCCATATATTGTGTCAAATGAATTAGTTAATATTTAAATCCGGTTTTCTACTAATATTTATTTTAAATTAAACATAAAACGACACATGTAAAAATGTTACAAGCATAGTACCCCGTCCAAAATTATAACAATACCATTTTTTTTTTTTCGATAATGCGGTAAGAAGAGTATTATTAGAAAGAAATGGTTGGAATCAATTTTTTGTTACTTTTTCCCTTTCACAAAATCATTTATACCTTTGATTGTATTTAAATTACTTAAAAAATTCCATTATGGTTTTCCATTTGTACTGTAAATGTTAAACATCTTTCTTCTCTTGTCAATTACATCTAATACATGTTCATATTGTTGCAAAACACACCTGAAATCATGCATGATACGTCCTCTTTAGAGATACGAGTGTAGAGAAGTTACATAAAAAAGATGTTTAGCATAAATGAATAAAATATTTAAATAAGAAAGCCTATCATTTCAATAAATGTGTTTAAATAATTTATATCTTCTTACATTTCCAAATTATTATCTCCTATCCAATCTAATGCATTTATAATCACGGAATACTGATTTTTTAAGTATTGCGAAATACATAATAAATTTACATCTGTGTCAGTCTTTTTTTTCGACCGATTAATCGTGTTGATATAACAATGTTCGATTTCGTTACTAAATATTTTCCATACCTGAAAATTTGTTGATATTAGAAATTAATATTTTATAGTAATCAACACTCACGCGTGACATTATAATACCTGTGTCCATTTATTTTGCAATATTTCTCGTAAAGTTTCCCTTTTTCTTAATTTTTGTAAAGCGTAAATTGCCTCGATACCTTCTTCTATATTCTTTACATTTTCAAATATATCATGAATTAAATTTATCACCATATTTTCCAATTGTAGAATCGTGTATCTAAATTGTTTAATCTTTCTAAGCCAAATAGATTTTGTAACGTCGAATATAACGTCGCGGGTCGTTATAATTTCATTTAAGCTTTCGTAAAACAAAGATTCAATTTCTTGCCAATATGCCTCGTAATCGGTCCCTCTTGGTCCTCCAATTAATCCTATTTTATTGCTCCTATTAAATATAACAAGAACTGTAACTAATCTATCCAATTTATATTTTTTCTTTTTCCTTTTAAATACCTTCCGAAAACAATTAACGCTTTGCAAATTTCAATAACGTCGTAGCATCTTTGTTCAAAGGTATCAATTTTATTGAAAACTTCTTGTTGATTTATGCCCCATTTTTTATCAGGATTGATGTAAGTCGTGACATTCATCACGAGCTAGAAAAACATTTTAATGAATCGTTAATGAACCGCTGTATGATAATTTGTAATTGCATGCAATTACAAAACAAGAATTATTTGACAAGAAGCGTACATTATCATAAATTGTCTTATAAATATTGCAACAGAATATACATTTTTCCAGCATCTGTATTCCTGCTTCGGGATTATTCCCAAGAGCAACATCCAATTCGACATATTTTTTACACTGATGCATTATCTGCGAGCTTAATGCTTGGCATAATACTTCCATGTTATTTCTAAAAATATTATACTTTCAAATGAGGTCGTGTTAATTTTTTTCCTTTTTTTTTTTTGCGTAATTTATCATCCTTACCTAGTAGAATAAAATGGCGATTCTGCCCAGATAAATAATATAAGAAGTAACGCTTCCGATACAGAATTTTCAACGTCTTCTGGAACTTTTAAATTTTTAGAGAAATCAAGTAAAACGTTTAAGTACATTAAATTGGACGAGGATTCTTTTAATCCTGTATCGATATGCATTGTTAATTCCCCTAATTTGCTTGCTGTCGGGGAATGCAAGTTCTTCAATATATTGATGATCAATTGAACTTCCGGATTAAGAAGTTGAGTACGTAAATAATTCAGGTTCGAATCTATAAAGAATATATTGGAACAATTCGAAAGATCTGTATTATAATTGAAACAAAGGAATAGTGAATAAATATAAACGAATTAAAACAACCAATGAGAAACTAACGCTTCGCGTTCCAATAATTAACTTCATCCTGTATATTTTCAATTTTCTTTCTTGTCGATGCTGTCGTTGCTCTGCGTATCTGTCGAATCCAAAACCAAACTATTTTTTCCAATCTGCTTATCAACATACGTTTTCTTTCGTCTTCTTCCGAGAAGACCGTCGTTTGATTTTCTCCCAATAAAAAGTAAACATTTTCATTCGGTAATTTTGAGAATGTTCGAAGAAGACGTTCCTTTGGTACGTACAACGTAGTCAGACCCACTGGTTTGTAAATTTCCTCCATCAGGCGTATAATAAACTCATGCAAGTTTAAAAAGAGATCATTTCTTAAGACTGTTCGTTATGGAAAATTGTAATTACGATGCGGTGACCTAAACTTATCTTTGTTCGAAATAATAACGTAATAACGTAGTGGCAATAAATTGGGATGAAATTAGATTTAAATTGAAATAATGAATAAAATAATAAAATAATATAAATCCAAGAAGAAAATAATTAGCGGAAAATGTTTATCTCGATCAAAAAATTCTATAATCAAAATAAATAGTAATTTATATAAAACAATTGTACATAAACAAGAATTTGTATTATTCGGATACATGATGTGTATTCCTCGCTATGAAGGGCAATTGGCGCGTACATATTTTCCATAAATTTTAAAACGTTATTTCTAATATTATTATTGATACTGCCAAATGAGACGGTGCTTAAAAAATTTTCTGGCGTATAAATTTGCCACGGTGACCTTAAGAAGTATGTAAATCCCTTAGACGCATCTGTTGGGATACTCAACGTGGCGTTCAATTCATTTTTTTCCAAAAATGTACTTAGCACGGTGTGAGCTGGATTTTTAAAATATTCTTCAATTATACTATCGGAGTGTTCCTTCCAATTCATTTCATCGGAGGAATATATCGTTAAATTTTTCACATAGTTTACCTGTAAATATATTTAAACAGAAATATTTAATCGTCTCGATAAGAAGTGTATAATATTAGTATACTTTAACGAGAGAATCTTAAAAATGGCGCCATAGGTGCCATTATAGTAAATTACACTTGTTAGATTGATAGTGATAGTATTAGGTAATCGTTCAAAGTAGTTCCATTGATTCAACGAATTTAATGGTAGATAAGTTATGTAGTGGTATTTACTAGCAAAAAAAGGAAAAAATTCCGCACACTTAATGCTTATCTATCTATATATATGTACGTAGGCAGATATAGTATCAAGAAGGTGCTATATTTTTATAACATATTATCTTGGTATGCGTTCTGGTACTACATTTCGAACAACACATGTTTTGAAGTTCGAAATATTAATTTAATGCGTGTTGCATTATCGAGTATACTTTTACTGACTAAGGTAATTAAATCCTCCTCGCTAAATATTGGTTTCTCGGGTTCTAAAGGAAGCTCCTCTTCAACTTCGGGTGATTCTAAAATACAGTTAAGTATCTTAAATTGTTGTTTCGATCGTGTGAAACGTCGAACTTAAAATTATTATCGATCTTTTTTATTTTGCACATTTTTTTCAAAACGTATTGAAATTGAATAATATACGATGATTCTTTTATACGCGTGAATACTTTTGAATTGAGCTGCAATTTTGAAATTTGCATGTACGATTATTGTACCTTGCCGCCCAAAATCTTCTTCATCGGTATCCATGTCTAAGAATTCTCGATGATTATCCATCATTTTTTCTGACTTTTTTAACATTTCAGATTTTTGTTCTGTCTTTCCGCTCTTGCTTTTTATTATACTTTATCTAAGTATATACAAATGTTAGTATATCGTTTTACAACACTGTTTCTACGTTTATTTATGTTACATCGATATGTTTTCCGTTACTATGCTCTAATTGATCGTTATTTAAAATATATATCGTACTATAAAAGGAATATAAAATAATTACTTGTAAAAAATGGTGAATAAATAAATATTTCTGTGAAAAGAAAAAATAAGATACAATATTTATAGAACTTTATAAAAAAAGAAAAGATAATGAAAGATCATTATTACTATCTTACGTTCAATTTATTTATATTTTTTTAATATTTATAGTTGCATTACATTTGGAATATCAAGAAAATTTCGTACAATGTCTTTGATTTCAAAAGAAAAAATATTTATCGGCTCATTTATTCACACTAACGAACAGGGAGAATTGATCGTCGTTGATCATGGTGCGATACACATCGATAATGGGAAGGTATCTATCAAACAATGTTTAGTTATTTTTAATTTTTAATAAATTTAATAAATTTAATGTTTTGTCCGATATAAATTATTTAGCTTAATCGTGTAATATGTTTGTTAATTTTTAGATCTCTAGTATAGAAATAAATCCGAAATTAAGCGATATAAAAAGTGAAAATGTGACTGTTCTCAGCAAGACTCAATTTTTGATACCAGGATTTATTGATTGTCATATTCATCCTGTTCAATTTCCTAATCTAGGAGTTGGGTATGATAAAAAGCTTTTAGAATGGTTGGAATCCTATACTTTTCCTTTGGAAAAAAAATATACAGATGAAAAATTTGCCAAACAAGTATTTAATAGAGTTGTAGTGAGTAGTTTCATCCAACATAGAATTAGAACATTTTGAATTATATTTATATTTTTTATAAGAAATAATTACATCAATTCTTAATTACAGAAACAAACTATAACACAAGGAACAACAACAGCATGTTATTTTGCATCCCTCTATCCAAACGCATCTGTAATAGTTGGACAAGAAGCATTGAACCAGGGTCAACGTGCTTTCATTGGGAAAATAAGTATGAATGCAGAACGCAGTGATAATTTTTACGAAACAACTGAGGAGTCTATAAGAAATATAAATAAATTTGTAGACGAACTGGCTAATTTAAATGTAAGACTTAAACATCATTTGAATATACAACTTACTTTTTAATTTTTATAAAACTTAAACTCTTGTTCATATAATAATTATTATAGAGTCCTCTCATAAAGCCAATTATAGCACCAAGATTTGCCTTAAGCTGTGATATGACATTGATGAAAGAATTGGGGAAACTGGCAAAAGAGAAATATCTTCATGTACAGGTACTCCATAAAATGATATTTCTATTTGGCTGGTGCCACATATAAATAAATTAATATTAATAAGTAATTATTCATTTTTTGAAATATGTTTAAATCTATTTTTTATATTTTCATTCACACCGTATATGTAATAGTTGATCTAAAATATATATAAAATATTTCAGACTCACATATCAGAAAATTTGGAGGAAATAGAAGCTGTGAAGAGCAAATTTCCTGAATATTCTTCATATGCAGATGTGTATGATGGAGCTGGGCTGCTTACGGATAAGGTATATCAAATAAATACATACAAACCATAAAAAGTTTGAAAATTCTTATCCATTTCCAGACAAGCTTAGCACACGGAATATATCTCTCAGATAATGAGATGGTATTATTAAACAAACGTGGCACAGCAGTTATACATTGTCCTTCGTCAAATACGTGCTTAAAAAGTGGTCTCTGTGATGTTCAAAGGCTGAAAAGTAAAGGGGTGAAGATTGGTCTTGGAACTGGTAAAAATAGATTATTTTTTCTTAATTAAAGTATAATGAAAATATAGTATTATATGATATATATTAACAAAACATTTTTTATTTATAGATGTAGGAGGTGGACAAAGTAGCAGCATTTTAGATGCAATGAAGTCAGCTTTACAAGTATCAAGCCATTTGTCCTTCATTAAGGACAACTACACAGCACTTGATTATAAAGATGTATTTCATATGGCTACTTTAGGAGGTGCAGCAGGTAAGGTTCTCAGAACTTAAAACACGATTATCTATAAAGTTACTGAATATCTAGTTGATATAATGATGTTTTTTTAGCACTTGCAATAGACAATCAGGTAGGAAATTTCAAAGTAGGTAAGGAATTTGATGCCCTTATTGTGGACATAGATACCAGTAATGGACTTCTAAATAATTTGCAAAGTAGTACTTTAGAAGAACGACTTCAGAAATTCATATATTCCGGAGATGATCGTAATATAGTTGAAGTGTATGTGTGTGGATCTAAAGTTAAATAAAGGTAATTTATGTTCTTAGTATTTATGTACATATCTTACATTTATCCCACTGCATATAGATAATAATCTTTTTGGTTACATAATAGTGTAATTACTGTCATTATATTTATACAGTTACAGAATCTACAAAGAAAATTATTTGTTAATAAAATTATGCAAAAATTAACTATTTGAGTAAATTAGTAAATTAAATATCATAGTTTATAAAAATATATACCTTTATATTGTTCTAGAAATGATTTTATGCTTCTTGAAGCTTGTTCAAATGCTTTTTCAAATCCAGCACTATCATTATCCTAGAATTAAAAAGCTAACTAAATTATGTAATAATATTTAAACAAAATTTAATCATAATAAATTAACTCTAGTGATACTTGCAAATAATGGGTCTCTTATATTTGGTTCTCCATTTGGATCATATTTTCCAAGGAGTTCAATTTTTGCTTGACTATCTTCTGGTTGCATCTGATACAGATCATAAACTATTCTATTATCCATTCCAAATATCCAGTTAAATTTATAGAAATCTTCTTTTCTTATCTGAAAATATGAGACAATATATTGTCTTGTTCTTATAGCTCATAAAAAAAAAAAAACTTTTATTACCTGTCTTGCTTTATGAGTATAATTTGTGATACCTCTTTTTTTGAGTGTAGACATAGCTCTAGGCTCTGGACTATTACCTACATGATATTGTAAAAGTGCAGCACTATCTACTTTCCAGAAGTCAGAAAGTTCCAAGTTTTTTATTTCATTAGAAAATATTGCTTCTGCTATCGGAGAACGACAACTGTTTCCTAAAAATTCAAAACTGATCAAATGGAAGATATACTAATGAGATTATTTTGAAAAAATAACAACTACTTCTTAACATACCTAAACATACCATCAACACTTTCTTTTCTGATGACATACTGTTATTTACTAATTTTGAAACAATGTACAATTATTTTTCTCCTTTGTGAAAGGAGTTTAGTTAGTATGTCCTTAAGGTTATGTAAGAAACCTTGTATAAAACAAAATAGATATATACCTAATTTTCTGTAGATAACTGTTCTCTTTATAAGTGGTTACACAGGTGATAAGTATGAATTGAAAATGAATATATGTTATGTATATTGCATTGAAATAATAATGTAAAGTTCAATACTCATTTCAGTTGTGTAAAATAATTGAAATATGATTTTAAAAAATACTTGTAAATAATAAGTAATAATAAATCAGTACTTTAGCCTTGCAATCGATATTTATTATTTTTTACAAATTTTAAAATATATACAATATTTCAATCATTCTAATTGGCTCTAAGGTTCATTCTGGTCACAATTTGTTATCTGGAAATAAGAAGCTTGCGGTATATTTTTTATATAAAGGATTATTTCAAGTTTTATTATTAGCAGTACCGTTATGTTGTTTCAAAAAGGCTTCTACACTTCTTACGCATTGCTCGTATGCTTTATGAAATCCAGCACTGTTACTATCCTGCAAATAAAATATTTATAAATTAAATTATTACAATATGTATACTGTGATCTTAAATCTAATATAAAACATTTTATGTCAAAATAATCTTGTACATAGTAAGGATCTCTTATTATGGTTTCTCCTTGTGGATCGTATTTTCCAAGAAGCTCAATTTTAGTAGTACTATTGCTTGGTTTCATATTATGTAATTCTTGAATGTTACTATTATCCATCCCAAATATCCAATCAAATTTTATAAAATCATCCGTGGTGATCTGTAACAAAATGTATAAACACCTTAATATTCATATAAAAAAAATGTCTATACGATAATAAATTTACTCACTGGTCTTGCTTTATGAGAATAGTTTGTGATACCCTTTTCTTTTAACGTAGACATAGCTCTATGGTCTGGATTTTTACCCGTGTGATATCCTATAAGAGCTGCACTTTCTACTTCCCATGATTCACTCAAGCCTAACTTATTTATTTGATCCTTAAAAACTGCCTCTGCTATAGGTGACCGACAAATATTTCCTGTAAAATAAAAGTTATGCGTTATACTGTTGCTGAATGTTATTTTTTAAATTTGTTTATTCTAATGTTTGAAAACATACCTAGACAAATCATGAGTACCTTCTTCTTTTCTGTCATGACTATTTTATATTCCTGTACAAAGAAATATATGTATGCTTCTATACGAAGAACAGACTTTAAAACGTCAGTAATAGCTTGACGATACTGATATTTAATTTTAAAAGACAGTCAGGAATTACTCATTCATGGTGATACAAAGGTGGTTATATTTTCACCAGGCCAACCAATGCCATATTATTTGAAAATAGTACTAGATGTGTCATAATTCCTATCCAATGGAAGAATTTCCTAAACGCAGAAGTTGGCAGTGCTTGTTTATGTAAAAGATATGCCATGTGGTTAAGTTAACATAGGTTAAAATACGTTTATACAAAACCTTCGAAAATATGTCATTTTTTATTCGAAATAAACAGGGTAATGTAGGAAATAAAAGAAAGGTATAAAGAGGTTACATGTATTTCTGTATATGCGATCCCTGATATAGAAAATTATACCATTGTGAAATGTAATTAATATTTATAATATAGTATAAAAAATGATACATTATTGATATTTTTCAGATCAATGGTCGCGTTAAAACAATAAAAGGAAGAAAGAAGAATGTAACTAAATTTACACCCGATGACAATGAAAGTATCGCCAGTACGGATGAAGAGCTTGCAGAAGAAAATCAAAGGTTATTGTATATCATTAAACTCTGATATGTTTTTTTTTAACTGTTATTAACTGTTATTATACATATATTGCAGAAATGAAGAATATGAAAGCGAGGAAGAAGAAGAAACTGCTCAGGAGAAGCGTATAAGGCTCGCAAAGAAATACCTCGAGCAGATTGAAGAAGAAGGTAAAATTTAAATAATGTATTCTTTATGCTGTGTATTGTTCAAATCCTAATATTAGATTTATATAAATACAGAAAAGGATAGGGCGGAATTTGAAGAAGGAGCAGTAACAAGAAGATTGCACGAAGAATATTTAGAAGAAAAGGGAAGGTTAAGGAAAACTGTTGCCTCAAATTATGCGAATCACGGAGAACTAATTTTTCTAAGATGTAAAGAACATAGAAGTTCAATTACTTGCTTATGTCTCTCTAGTAATGGAAAATTCATATACTCTGGTTCGAAAGATGGTAGTTTAGTCAAATGTATGTTATTTCTAATTAAAAATTTGCAGAATCTTAATAAAAATTTTGTATTAATGAGTATTATATATTAGGGTCCTTAAAAGAAAGAACTAAATTAAAAGTTATTAAAGGAAAAACAAAATCACAGAATGGAATGAAATGTGTGCAATGCTTGGCAATTAGCACCGATGATAAATTTTTGGTAAGACTATACAAACTTTCATTTGTACTATACATGCATTTGTAAACGTACATAAACATAAATTTTTGCGATTAAAGGTAGTAGGAGATAGTGGTTGTAAATTTGTTAAAGTATTTTGTGGGGATACTTTAAATCATATAAAAAATTTACAAGGCCACAGAGATAGTGTTACTGGTTTAGTTTTTCGTAAAGGCACGCATACGTTGTATTCTGCTTCCGCGGACAGAAGCGTAAAAGTATGGAATTTAGACGATATGGCGTATGTTGAGTCTTTGTAAGTATCCTTTTTCTGCAAGTATTATTTTATCGCAACTTAGCTCTGTTTAAGAAGTAGTATCATTTTATTACTTTATTAGATTTGGACATCAAAGTGGTGTTACATCGATCGATGCACTTGCGCGAGAACGAGCTATCACCAGCGGCGGTTTCGATGGGACGGTTCGAATATGGAAAATTGTAGAAGAATCACAACTTATATTCAATGGACATGGCGGTAGCATAGATATCGTAAAACTTATAAACGAAGAAAACTTTTTCAGTTGTGGAGACGATGGACAATTATGTGTTTGGGGTTGTTTAAAGAAAAAGCCTCTGTGTTCGGTACCAGAAGCACATGGAAGAGATGAAAGTAATAATCAACCAATGTGGATTTCTAGCATAGCTACTTTACTCAATACAGATTTAGTCGCATCAGGTATTAATTTTTTTCTTTTTTAATATATAGCTTATTTGTACATAAAACAATTTTTATTTTTATACATTTGTTATAATTATCGATCATAGGATCACAAAATGGCGTTATCAGATTGTGGCAATGCAGCGATTCCTTCAGATCTTTGAAACCGCTATTTGAAATTCAATTAACTGGCTTTATAAACGGACTGTGTTTCACTCCAGATGGAACTCAGCTTATCGCTGGTGTTGGCCAAGAACACAGGCTCGGAAGATGGTGGCGCATATCAGAAGCAAAAAATAGTATTGTCATAATACCATTAATTCAGACGAAAAAATAAATAGTTTATATAGATGGTATAATTTTTTATACATTTAATTTGAACAAACTTCATTATGTATTAAAGAGAGCATTGTTTATTATTTTATAGTTGGTGGGTGTAATTTATTCTTCACGTACGTTCTTTACAGTACATCCTGAATTTCCGACGATCTTGTTCACCGAGAAGACGAATCGTAGATATGCGAATGAAATAAAAGAAATATTGGTCCACAGTACAAGTATTTATTTATTCTGTACAAAAGTTGAGTTATAAAATATTATGTCCCCATTTTAGATCTTGTTCTTAGTCTTGTATACCATGCCGTCTTGAGTTCGTTCGTATAACAATAATCGCCGTAGGACATTAGCGCTTACGAGAAAGAAGCGGTCCAGCCATTGATTGATTTGCGCCAACTGACAATCAAGCAGAGAAACGAGCATCGATCTCGACAGATCTTTCCCTTAATCCTGCGTAAACGCACCTGTCCTCGCACGAACCTCGGGCTCACCGTGTACATATACAAATCAAATCGACTTTTTTTATTCTTAATTCGCGTATTTATTCGCGACAACGAACAAGTGTACATCAAGTGTACGCTACTTTTTTGTGTGCATTCTTGCAGGAAAGGTTTTCAAACGAGTGCGACAATCTAGGCCTTTCAATATGGCTTTCTCCCATCGTTTCACGTGTTTCATCTTGCATTTTTTTTTCTTTTTCTCCTATTTTTACTCTCACTTAGGACTTTATGATCGCGAGCATGCTTTTACGCGGATGACTGAAGCAGCATTGCTTTCCGCCCGATTAGTTTCTTCTCCATTGGCTTTACTTTCATGAAAAGTTTACGTACCTTACTCCGACACGTTTTGCCTAAAATGCTTCTCTTTTGTCTCGTTTGTCTCGCGCTCCTAATCTCTGGCTCCGCGATTCTAGAGATTTGCATGCTTCGAATTCAGACATCGCTTTCATTCGATCTTATCCATTTCTTGTTCTCGTTTCTTTCGTTTTCAACTTTCCGCGAACTCGTGTAATTTTGTGGCAAATCAGTTAAATTTATCAATGGACTCGTTGTTTCAAATTATTATACAATAAAATGGCAAATTACTTTTGCATTTCGTCTTATTTAGCTGCCTACGAAGAAGGAAAGCGATGGCACTAAAATGGCACCGGTTAAAGCTAACACTCGAAACTTAATTCTAACTTCTCAAAATAGACCTGTGTATCGTTGCATTTTCGCTCAGAAGTGCCGCTTGGAGAAGAAATACGTACGAGTGTATTTCTTTGGTGGTCCAAGTACACGTGCGAACGTGTAAGACAAGACTTATTAAACGTGACCACAAACGAATATCGTAAACGTCGGAAATCATCATACAACACACTTACAAGCACACTTAACATTTTTCGCATTGTTCTATATAATATAAACTTGTTCTATATAAACAATCGTACAACGATTTAGGCTCCAAATTGTACATATTTCAACGCGTCACAGAGGAACTCAGTTTTCATTGCGAACTGCAAAGAGTTTGCGAAAAATTTTGCACCGCAAAAATATTTCATTTCAATGTACGTCTTTTCGCTTCGATTTAGAATTCATAAATAGCTCTAAACAACATTTGAACAGATATTACAGTTTTTAAATAGGGGAAACGATTCGTTCGAGCGCATTTTTTCAGACATTTTTTCCTTATTTTTCTTTTTTTTTTATTCTTTTATTTCCGTCGATTTATAAGTCCTGTCCTACGTGACGACAGTTTTCCACTTAAAACAATTACATCGAGGGGTCGCAAAAACTATTGTCAGTCGCGAGTCGCTTGGCAAGTCGAGAGATTCGTTGTCTGTGAGGCATACACGGCTAAAAGCCTTAGGCGAATCGAATAGAGGCTTAATTAATCGGATCGAATCGATTGAAACAAGTGGCATGGTCGCGCGCCCGTGAATGGCAACGCGCCTCGAAACATAATCATCTTCCTTCTCGGTATCGCAAATCGTGAGATTTCGTATACTACGCGCCGCCGCTGTTTTTCCTATTATGTATACGCTATGTACATTCGATCTCATAAAGCACATTATATCCAGAATAACATTTAATTTTTTTTTTTTTTTATTATTATTTTATACCTCCTTTTGATAACGTACTTAAACAATTACATAAAAAGTTTCTACCCTGTTGATATGTTATTAACGAGCTTAAATAACTGAGATCTTTCAATAGAGACGAAGTATCGAATAATTAAATGAAACGAGAAAAGATATTTCATGGTTTCCACTTGTAGAAAAAATAAAATGGTGGAATGATTGATCAATTCAGTCTTAATTAAATTCAGTCAGTGTTGGTTTCGTCGTAACAATACTAACGATTAAAAATATACAGTTAAATAGTAGGTTATATAAAAGCATTCGAAACAGGTATAAAAAGGTGTAAAAAAATTATTCCGCGTAGGAAGAAGTACAATTTCACGAATGTTTGAAACAACAAAAATTTATGGAAACGATTTCTTCAATTTTGAATAATCGATACATAAATGATTGCGTTGGTTATGGATATTATGTGCTCCGTAAGATGTACTGCTCGTGAATGTAGCGTAGTCGAGAGACGATGTTTCAACTTCGATGGAACGTGAAACGAATTGGAGCGATTTGTATATTATGATAAGTACCGAAAGACTCGCGTAATTCAAGAATGCGATCGAACCGGACATCCGTTTTCGCTGCGAACTCACATTCCTCCACACTATAATTTCTCCTTCTCGTTTTTATTCACATTCGTTTTGCAGGGTAGGATAACGAATAAGTTACGGCTACGATAATTATCAATCTCTTCCGAGGATATCGACGACGGTAATTAAAAAATGGCAGTTTTTTTGTTTTTTTTTTCTTTTTGTTTTATTACATTTTGCTCGACGTTTCACGCGACGCAAGAAGAACCGTCGTTTTACGTCTGTGCGTTAGAATTTCACATGTTACTCGCTGTTTAAAATATTTGGAATCCATCGAATCGATCAAAGCGTGTAAAAAAACAACACACGAGGTTCCATGAAAAAAAAAAAATAAATAAATAAATAAAAAAAAAAAATATTTGAGCTTCGATATAAACGTAATTCAACCTATCGATTTCTCCTTGCATTTCGTGCTCATAATGTTTCGAAACAGCGATAAAAAATGTACACCTAGTATCAATAAAATTCGAGAAATCATCGCAACAAATCGTATATCGGTATTTGTGTTCAGCGTTCTCGTAAATATTTTTTCGAAATAATCGGGAATGCAGTTTTACTCGCAAATCGTTTTTATTCGTTTAAAAAATAGAAGCATTTCAAAACGAACGCGAGGGGATTCGCGATGCGCTTTACAACCTTTCGAATCGAACAGGCAGCGATCGTTTAAATATATTTCTTTTTTACAACCAATTTGATTCCAGGAACTCATTAATGCCTGTCGAGGGTTCAACGAAAAAGGCGTGACGCGCGATTTCCTCAAATTTACCATTCAGCACCGTGAATCCCTCGGTTCGTATACAACCCACGCTAAAAGGTGCTCGTCGCTGATGGCCTCAAACGCAAAAAAAAAAAAAGGAAACCTGATTTCTTCACTGAATCCGCGAACTAGTGATCGATACCCTGGTATCTGTACCGCGTGGAACGTGGATCGTACGCATCTCGTCCATCGAGAGAGCATTTCTTCATCTTTCCTTTCTTTCTTTCTTTCTTTTTTTCTTTGTACTTAAACGATTCGAGACGACTCGCGCAAGGTACTTTCAAAATGAAACGCTTCGACGCCGACGTATTCGTCGTACGCGTCGACGTACTCTGTATGTGTTATGTGAGTGAGTATGTACGTGTATTATTATTATTTTAATAGGGGACGCCCGGTCTCCCTGTCCGGCATTTTAACATTTTCCAGTTACTTTTTTCTCTTTTTTTTTTTTTTTCATTTTGTTTCGTTTGTTTTACTTTCGTTTTCCATCGATATATATGACGGTATATCGACATACATAATACAATATAGCTATATAAATCTTGCGACGCCGACGAGTCTACGTTCAGAGCGTCGTCGATCCTCTTCTCTACCATTTTTTTTTTTTTCTTTCTTCTTCTGCTTCTGCGAGTGAATTCACGCACATGCGTTTTTTCCGTCGCGTGGCCGTCGAAATAGCGTCGCTTTTGTATATGTGTATGTGTATACCATGTTTCTGTGTTTGTGTCTGTGTTTGTGTCTCTGTGTGTGTGTATACATTCAAATATACAATATACTTTTTTATTTTCTAGAGAAGCGTCGTTTTTCATTTTACGACGCTCTCGAGAGTGTACGACTTCTCGTATCGCAATATGTGCCAAATATACGTGTGTAAATGTTTCCGTGTGCGCGTGTATGTGTAAGTGTGCGTGTCTTGCACTTCATGAAGATCGATTCACGTTTACTGTGTACTTTTTATGGTTACCTGTAATTTTTTTTGACGATTATGTCTTTTTTTCCGGTTTTTTTTTTTTTGGTTGTTTGTCTGCTTGGACTGTTTAAACACTATTTCGCTACAAGTGGACTACCATTATGAACACTACGCTACTTTGTATTGTATCTGTAATGCTTTGTAATGAACGACTGTACTGAACGTGCATACTTGGTGAGCACACGCAATCTATAATTGATCCCGTTCACGAATGCCGTACGTGGACCGCGTTACTTTTTTATACAATTTTTTTTTTTTATTCCTCTTTCTTAATGGTTTTATGTTGTTTAATTCAAATGGAAGAAAATTGAGCAGAAAAAGTAGTCGATGAATAAATATCGTTTGTGCCATAATTGGAAACTAGATCGTCTGATTGTCGGACAACACTAACCGATCGAACTATCTTAACCGTCGACAGTTTCTTTCTCCAAGCAGTTACAATATATCGTTTAGATTAATCGAATAAACTGCGCGATATCATCTTTTATAAACATGATATCGGAACTGTTATTTAATTTATATGTAAATACGCATCGTGTTCAGGAGAGAGAAAAGAAATGATCTAACGGTCCGTCGATGATAACGCGGCGCCTGCTGTATGGCTTCCGTGACCGTGATCGTATGTGTCATGTAATGTACCTGTTATAAAATTAATATATGCAACGTGAGAGAATTCATGACCTGGCTAAAAAGTGTGGTTCTGTATTCAAACGCTCTCTTGTTTAATTAGTACTTGTGTTTCTCGGTTATGAGTTAATAATCATAGTTTAATAATAACCACTTTGTGTTTTTCTTTTTTTTTTTTTTCATTTTGTTTCGTTTGTTTTACTTTCGTTTTCCATCGATATATATGACGGTATATCGACATACATAATACAATATAGCTATATAAATCTTGCGACGCCGACGAGTCTACGTTCAGAGCGTCGTCGATCCTCTTCTCTACCATTTTTTTTTTTTTTTTTTTTTTTCATTTTGTTTCGTTTGTTTTACTTTCGTTTTCCATCGATATATATGACGGTATATCGACATACATAATACAATATAGCTATATAAATCTTGCGACGCCGACGAGTCTACGTTCAGAGCGTCGTCGATCCTCTTCTCTACCATTTTTTTTTTTTTTTTTTTTTTTCATTTTGTTTCGTTTGTTTTACTTTCGTTTTCCATCGATATATATGACGGTATATCGACATACATAATACAATATAGCTATATAAATCTTGCGACGCCGACGAGTCTACGTTCAGAGCGTCGTCGATCCTCTTCTCTACCATTTTTTTTTTTTTCTTTCTTCTTCTGCTTCTGCGAGTGAATTCACGCACATGCGTTTTTTCCGTCGCGTGGCCGTCGAAATAGCGTCGCTTTTGTATATGTGTATGTGTATACCATGTTTCTGTGTTTGTGTCTGTGTTTGTGTCTCTGTGTGTGTGTATACATTCAAATATACAATATACTTTTTTATTTTCTAGAGAAGCGTCGTTTTTCATTTTACGACGCTCTCGAGAGTGTACGACTTCTCGTATCGCAATATGTGCCAAATATACGTGTGTAAATGTTTCCGTGTGCGCGTGTATGTGTAAGTGTGCGTGTCTTGCACTTCATGAAGATCGATTCACGTTTACTGTGTACTTTTTATGGTTACCTGTAATTTTTTTTGACGATTATGTCTTTTTTTCCGGTTTTTTTTTTTTTTGGTTGTTTGTCTGCTTGGACTGTTTAAACACTATTTCGCTACAAGTGGACTACCATTATGAACACTACGCTACTTTGTATTGTATCTGTAATGCTTTGTAATGAACGACTGTACTGAACGTGCATACTTGGTGAGCACACGCAATCTATAATTGATCCCGTTCACGAATGCCGTACGTGGACCGCGTTACTTTTTTATACAATTTTTTTTTTTTATTCCTCTTTCTTAATGGTTTTATGTTGTTTAATTCAAATGGAAGAAAATTGAGCAGAAAAAGTAGTCGATGAATAAATATCGTTTGTGCCATAATTGGAAACTAGATCGTCTGATTGTCGGACAACACTAACCGATCGAACTATCTTAACCGTCGACAGTTTCTTTCTCCAAGCAGTTACAATATATCGTTTAGATTAATCGAATAAACTGCGCGATATCATCTTTTATAAACATGATATCGGAACTGTTATTTAATTTATATGTAAATACGCATCGTGTTCAGGAGAGAGAAAAGAAATGATCTAACGGTCCGTCGATGATAACGCGGCGCCTGCTGTATGGCTTCCGTGACCGTGATCGTATGTGTCATGTAATGTACCTGTTATAAAATTAATATATGCAACGTGAGAGAATTCATGACCTGGCTAAAAAGTGTGGTTCTGTATTCAAACGCTCTCTTGTTTAATTAGTACTTGTGTTTCTCGGTTATGAGTTAATAATCATAGTTTAATAATAACCACTTTGTGTTTTTCTTTTTTTTTTTTTCCATCTTGTTAAAAATCTTAGACATCAACGTACATTCACTTTTATAATAAATCGTTATTAGAAACCTATCCTCGTACTTGCTATGTATTTAATATAAATTTCATCGTGTTATCGTTATTGATCGTAATCTTCTTTTTTTTTTTCTTCTTCTTCTTCTTCTTCTTTTCATTATTTACAACGACGTACCTACGAAATCATCTCGATCCCATTTTTACGCTCAATAAATCCGCGGCAGTGTTAATTCGACGCGGTAAATCTAATTAATCGATTCTTTCATATTTTCCTTTCTCTTACTCCTTCGTTTCTCGTTATTTCTCATTTCTTTCTTTTTTTTTTCTTTCTTTTTATCTCGTCTCATTTACCCTCTGTCTCGAGAAGAGAGGAACAAGTCGTTCTCGTACGCAACGAGAGTCATGTGCTCTGATCTTCTTCCTCGAAGACCACGTAACTTCCTTTGACATTGTTCCTAAACACGCACACGAGAGGATAACACAATGAAATAGCGAAAACGAACGGTAAAAATCTCAGTGAAGGGTATTCGAACGTCTTTGGATAAAAAAAGAACGTGAAACCTGTTCCTCGTTTTGTCCTTCGTGTATATTTCTGTTCGAAACGTGTGACCTGCGATTCGTGTACGTACGTACCTGTACCTGTCTGTATACACGATTAATAGCGAAGGCTAATCTTAACGCGCGATCTAATTAATCGTAATCCTTAGGTTCATCAACGTTACGATTATTTCCTGTATCTCTGTTACATCGATGTCGTTAACTTTCTATTATATCGAGTATCTCTACATATACTTTCTACTAACGATTTAAATACCTTATGGTACGATGCTTGTCCCTGTTCGCGGTTACAAAAATAACTCTCGAGGAGCAGCGTTTCACGTGGTCGATGGTGATGCTGGTTGCAGATGGGAATGGGGAGTAGGCGGAGGTGTTTTCGGAGCGGATCGGTCTAAACGAAAATAAGAAAAAAATGTAAATGAAGGAAATAAAAATAAAAATAAATTGCAGTGAGTGACCTTGTCTATTTTCTATCGATAGTTCGAGTCTATATTATTGTTATACTGTATTCACCTATCGTCCGTAAGAATGAGTACCATTCACATTGGATCTATGTAACTTTGCTGCATTGCTATTGCATTTATGTTTTATTGATTAACGGGCATTCTCGCTGGCTCTGATTAATTCGCTATCGAGTCGATCGATAATTCGCCGCCCTGAGCAGTCCCTATCGATACATCCACGATTCGACAATGTGCAACTGTTACAAGGATCGTCGATCGCGATCGAAACATAAATGCACTGTACATTTGCGTCCTTTCACGAACTTATGTGTGTAATATCCTCTGACACCCGCAAAGCGAACTTGTACGAGAAACATTTTGTACAATCGCGTGTTCATTATTTCTACTGTGTGAAAAGGGGGCAACGAACCACATATCTAAAGGATAACGCGAGGCTATGATAAATGTCTGATCTACGCTCCAAGCGCTTAGAACGCTTTTCTTTTCTTATTCTTCTTCTCTCTCT
>SMSQ01025874.1:635123-650575 GCA_019453375.1 Ctenoplectra terminalis | reverse complement strand
AAAAAAAAAAAAAAGAAAACACCATCTGTATTTGTCATTCGATCAAATACCGTATTGGCGGGAACACGATTTAAATGTTACCAATTGCGTTCGAACGGTCGCGGCGCGTGAGGTGCGCGCGCACCGCGGGGTGCGTCGCCGGTGCAACGTGTTTCGCGCGATTAAATTCGAGATACATACTTGACGTTCGGTGTGTGACTATGGCAGTTGTGTGTGTTCGATGGAAACGTGGATCCTTGATCGCTATTGAGCGAAGCATTGACTTACGATTACGTAGAGGATACGCGTACAATGTATACGTCGAATGGCGTTTATAAATAAAATCGGCTGCGATTGCAGCGTGAACGGAGCTTCAACGCTTGCGAAGAGGGCGTTGTTATCGGCGTACGCGACAGATCGGAGCGGGATCGTGTGTAACAAATCGTGACAACCGTGTATGTATACATGTAATCCCGTACGTTTTACAAATAAATGCAATCTGCGTGCGCGTACGTTCGTCGGTACGCGTATAGAAACGAAGTCTGCTTGGCAGTGTACAATAAATAGAGTGTAAAAAAAAAACAAAAAACGAAGTATAGGGATAATTGAACAGAACAACGTAGCACGAAGGACGATACAAATGGAACCGACGATCGCACGGCCAATTGGTTGAATTCGCTGATGCGCGCACGCGTGCGCGCATCACGTTCGACGTTTCAGAGCGATACAACACGAGGAAAATTAAAATAAATGGAAAAGAAAAGAAGGAAACAACGAACGGCGGATTCGACGATGACAGGGGTTGTAGATTCATCGTTTCGCTCGCGTCGTGTCATTTTTTTTTTTTTTTTTTTTATTACCCCGCAGAATACGCATTTTATTCTCTTTTCAATTTTATTTTTTTTTTTTTTTTTTTTATTACCCCGCAGAATACGCATTTTATTCTCTTTTCAATTTTATTTTTTTTTTTTTTTTTTTTTCTTTACTAGTAAATATAGAATATCGAGTGTGATTATTCGTAGCGTAATGATAGCGGATAATAAATATAATACAGATCTATAGATAGAGTTCGGTATGGTACAGCTATAATACAAAAATTTCATTTCTCGTCTCTCGCTCCGCGATCAGTCTCTCTCTTTCACGCATTACCATACTTACGTTCGTTCGCTCGCTCATTATCTTCGACGAACTCGATCGAAGCGAGGAATTTTCGGATATCTTCGTCGACGATATTTCACGCGTCCGTGAAAGTGTCACGATTACGTGAATCGCGGATGGAACTCGTAAAAAGTTCGTCGCACCTTGCACAACAGTTTTTGTGACACTCAACTATCCAATGGGCGATTCCCGTGTTCACGGATGTACACCGCGCGTCTCGCAACACACGTACACGCGACATATTCTATCACACTCGATCATTTTCACTCACTCTTCATCGCACTCTTTCGTGTGTGTCATATATAAGATTTTACTTAGTATACGGCACTCTCTTAAATTCCCTTGCCTCCAAGACGAGGCAAGAGCCACTTGTACATATTCATTAGGAATTTATTTACACGCGTGCTAATTATCCTGTTCGCGACCTCTAGCGTGGATCGAACGATCCTCCGCCACGACAGGGTCGTTCGATAGTTGCCGATTCGATTATCGACGCGACCAACTATCGCGACCAATCACAATTAATCGTACAATTCGATTATCTAAATTAATCGCAGTCAGTTCTCGGTTGAACAAGAAACGTGTGCGCGGACGCGATACTGAGAATGTTACGAAATAAACGAGTGGTAAGTAATACGTTTACCAAAATGGCAAGTTTATTATTAAACCATACCAGCCGCTAATTAGTTTTCTGCATAAATTTTCAGGCCAACGCGACCGATTGGCTTCGAAATTTCGATCTCAACCAACGGTCGTGACAGAGGATCGTTCGTTCATCAACGTCGCGATAAGTCGTGCAATACAGTTTTTCTTGCCCGAGCTTTGAAAGAAAGGATCTTATTCGCGTTTCTTTGACGGACGTATTTAATCTTTACCACGTATATATTTCGCTCGAGGATAGTTAGCACGCTGTCCACCACTTTGCTCTCTTTCCTCGTATTTCGAATAAATACCTAGAATTAGCGTAATGATAAGAAGGACAACCAATACGACTACCATTTATAGTAGTGATAATAGTGGGCATACTATAATAGTGTCTAGTAGTAGCGTTTCTCCTCGTTTCGTCTTTCTTCGTCTTTGTAATCTTACTACCTACGTCGTCGTTCTTCGATTTCGAATAGTTTCAATATGGCGTTGCTGCTCGTGTGCCGTGCGTGTCTCTTCTCTTGACATTCGCGTTTTTAGTATTTTTTTTTTTTTTCTTTTTTTCTGCCAACTCTTCGTTCTTCTTAACTGCATCTTTCATCGTTTTCATTTAATTTTTTTTCTTTTTTCTTTTTTTACCGTTGTTGTTCCTTTTTGTCTTTCTTCATTCTCGATTAAATTTTCTCGTTCTCTTTCTCTCTCGAGGCAGTCCGACCATAAATCGTGCACGCTTTACTTTTCACGATCGAGGGGCGGCCGCGCGAGCGCGCGCACGCACGCGTGCCTCAAGAAATTAATTAAACGTAGGATAATCACAGAAAAAGGGGTTTCGACGTATGGGATATACGTTCTCGTCGGTAGTGTTGTCGCTTCACCGTAATAATTGCGGCAGGATCGCGCCGATCAACAAGCTTCCTGTCAGCACCATCACCAGCTGGCTGTACCGATCTTGAACTCGGCTGGAACTCGCCCCGTTGTAAGTCAATTCTTCGTTCTTCACCACTTCGTTAGGGTGGTCCGAATATTCCTCTGTTGGCACAAGAAACATTTATCATTTGTAGAAAATAATTATACGATTGATTAAACGTGGGCCAAGAAAAGAAGAGTTTCTCGATGACTCGATCGGAGAAGATCTTTTTTAAAAAAAACTTTTTACCCGAAATGTTAATTTTATCGTACTTGAAATTCGTAGCTAACTCTTTCATTTATTCTCTCGGTATAACGTTAATAAACGCTTAAATGACAATATTTTTGAATCACAGGAAAGAGATGAAGAACATCGCCAAATTTCTCCAACTCCACAGCGCTACAAAACTTCCAGGAGCCTCGTGGAAAAAGTTGCTTCATTACGGAACCCAGCGAGTGCCTCGATATCGGACCGGAAACTACAACTTCCCATCCAGGTTTCGGCTGATTGGTGAGTCTATGAACTTCTTTCTATGCTTGAAACGATACGCTTTCTCCAATCGTAACAGAGCCCACGGTGGGCCGTTGTAAACGACGAATTGTAAGTTTCACGATACGGGGTGAGATTTCGGGGGGATGACTTTGATACCTTGGAGAAATTCCAATTAATACCACGAAGAAAGGCGAAACGGTCCGCCTGAAGTAATTTTAATTCGACACCTTGAAGATACGAATTTCGTGTCGCGCTTTGAACCGAACAGCTCGCCTCGTTAATGACCGTGGCTTGGCTATCGGTGGAATGCAAATTGTGCATCCACGGTGTATTTTGAAGTCAAATTATCGTAGGTGACGATACAAGAGGGGCGAGTATCGACGACAGATGGTCGTTAAGCGAGGTGGTCGAATCGAATTTTCTACGTGGTATTGTTCTCCATCTGGCATGCGTTTCGTTGCTCAAAGTGTCCCTTAATCTATTAAGTCTCTTTTTATTCGAAATTCTTTAAATAATACGTTCCGTTGGCCACGATGATCGATCTGTTAAGCAACCATTACTTTTCCCCTATTTAAAACTGAACTCGAACCTCGACTGTTCTAAACGTAAAAAAAAAATGGATCGCATTCTGGAATCCAACGATGCGATCGCGCGCGAGACGTGTCTCCTCCAAAGTTTCACGTGCGGCCAACAATATTTAATAATCACTCTTTCCGATATAATTTATACGAGGCATTGGGCGGCTGTAATAAGTAGAACAAGGTACGACGAGGGACGATATAATTTNGTGTCGCGCTTTGAACCGAACAGCTCGCCTCGTTAATGACCGTGGCTTGGCTATCGGTGGAATGCAAATTGTGCATCCACGGTGTATTTTGAAGTCAAATTATCGTAGGTGACGATACAAGAGGGGCGAGTATCGACGACAGATGGTCGTTAAGCGAGGTGGTCGAATCGAATTTTCTACGTGGTATTGTTCTCCATCTGGCATGCGTTTCGTTGCTCAAAGTGTCCCTTAATCTATTAAGTCTCTTTTTATTCGAAATTCTTTAAATAATACGTTCCGTTGGCCACGATGATCGATCTGTTAAGCAACCATTACTTTTCCCCTATTTAAAACTGAACTCGAACCTCGACTGTTNGTCCCTTAATCTATTAAGTCTCTTTTTATTCGAAATTCTTTAAATAATGCGTTCCGTTGGCCACGATGATCGATCTGTTAAGCAACCATTACTTTTCCCCTATTTAAAACTGAACTCGAACCTCGACTGTCCTAAACGTAAAAAAAAAATGGATCGCATTCTGGAATCCAACGATGCGATCGCGCGCGAGACGTGTCTCCTCCAAAGATTCACGTGCCGCCAACAATATTTAATAATCACTCTTTCCGATCTAATTTATACGAGGCATTGGGCGGCTGTAATAAGTAGAACAAGGTACGACGAGGGACGATATAATTTGAAACCTCATTAAAATTTATTTGCTCGTTATTTACTTTATCCGACTTAATGCGACCAAACGATAAGCCGAATGAATTACGTAAAATGATTGTTTGGCACGCAATGGACCGTCACGTTCAACTACATAACGGTAATTTAATGACCGGACCGTCGGCGACGCTTCTCATCGGTTCTGCGCTTGCTTCTATCCATCGCGAGAGTACGATGGAAAAAGGAAGATTTCGCGCGACTATGAACCCCCGCTTCGTCCTTTGAAAAGGAGAAATATCAATTACACGGTGCTAATAACGAACCCCGTTATAACTCCGCAATTTCTTCGTCCCGAGAAAAGATAAAGAAGAAAAAAAAAAGGAATACGATTTACGCAACGATAACAGGCAGTAAAGTCATCGGGGACGAGTGGTTTATCTTAATTTTATGCAACAGTAATTTCGTTACAAAGTGATAATTATCAGTCGGGCAAAAAGTAAGCAACGATTCAAGACACCTTAACCGAGCGGCTCAAAGTATTCCACATCGTTTGGAGACACAGTTCGTGTACACTGTGGTTTGCGAAAATTACTCCAATCGAGGAGCATCCTTTATCCGTATCATTCAATTGGTGCCGATTAAAATTTTTCTCGTTACTCCTATCGATAATTGAACCCGACAAACTTGATAGCGATACTCGCAAGATAGATACCTCGTAGACGATATAATTCGCGTCGACTAATAACGAGACCCTTCTCCGCGACGATTAATTTCGACGAGAGGAATTTCGCGTAACGAAACAAAGCAAAACGACGAAAAGAAAAAAGCAACATAAAAGTAGATAGAGGGAGGGAGAGAAAAAAATGAAAGAATCATTGGCCGAGATAATGGTCGCGAGGAGCATCGAGAAACTCGTTTCGCGGCAAAGAGAGCAGGTGGCAAGAGGCGGTGGGGCGCTGTGTTATACGTACTGTTCTTCTTCTTCTGGCCGATCGAGGTCTTGGGCGGCGAGGAGGACGGCGGTCCATTGTGAATCGGAGGCTGATGCGGATGCACGGGGTAGATGGCCGGAGGGGGCACGTGGGGCAGGGTCGGCGCCGCCGTGGCCGGTTGATGATGATCGTGATGATGATGAATGCTGCCCCCTGGGTAGAATCGATCTCCGCCCTTGAGGACGCTCGGTGGTGGCGGGGGTGGCAGTCCAGCGGCTCCTCCACCCAAAACTGCGGTGCTCGTCGAGCTGCTGCTCGGCACGGTGCTGCTGGTCACGGCTACGGCTGTAAACGACGTAGACCAACGTTAACGTTTTCTCTTCCCTTACGTTCTCATTACATTGTCGTGTTCACGAACCACGATTGCTTTTCGAGCCGTATTCGCTGTAACGTAGCCAGAGGTACACTCTGTCGCGGCTATTGAATTTTAGCGTGTAATCTCGCAGCCATTTTTTCCTCCAGTCCACGAGCTGCGTGCAATTTTCTAGCCAGTCTCGATTACTGTTGTTACGCGCGCCCGTGCAACATCGTCGTTCACCAGCGTTTCCAGCCGGATGATTTTGGATAACGTCGCGTCGACGAGCGTTTCGATTTTAACTCTGCATCGCCGGGGCCAAATCACGCGCCGGTTTTGCGTAATTTTCAGCGGGAGAATCGCGGAAAGCGCGACAGCGTCGACGATTGCTCGTAAACGGGACGAGTGTCCGGTGAATCGCCATCGATTTCAATTACGCGTGTACACTGGGAACGTGTGCGGCATATAGGTATTTTAAAACGACTTCCGAATCGGAATATGGCCGCGGTTATGATTGCGCCCGTTAAATTTTATTTAATCGCCCCGCCGATCATTCAGCTACGGCGGTCGTATGTAATAATAGAATCGCAATACTAACCGTTACAGTTATAACCGTAAATGCGGCATTGTAAAAATTTGATACGAGCATTCGTGGCGGTCGTGTCGAGAAAAGCCATGGGAACACGCAGTTTTTTTCCCTAAGCGACGGCGCAAAACGTTTATGTATAAACGAGGGATATTTGTACGCGTTCCTAGATTGAAATTTATTTCACGGATTAATTTATATAATCCGAGGTCAAAGGTGATTTTTCAAAAATAACAAAAACAAAAAGAAGAAAACGCGTTAACCATAAGGAATGACAAATATTCCACATTACCGGTCGAAAATCACAGGCACGAAGACCTCGAGGAGAACGAACTTCCATCGGTGGAATAAAGTCGAAGATTAATTTCGCATTTTCGCCGGCTAATTGCCGGCGTAAACGTCTTTCGCCACGGTCGCGCTCACGGCGCAAAGAAGAAGAAGCCTGTCTGAAATTTTCCGCGAGATTAACATTTCTCGCGGTTCGTGGTCGCTGATAGTAATCGTAGAGAGTGGTACATGAGCGTGCTCGCGCTCTGATCTCGCAATACAACGGTAGAGCCGCGGAAGGATTTCGAGGCCGGCAGAGTCTCGTGGAATCTTGAATGCCCGAGACGCCGAACCGGAGAAAGAGTGAAACAGAAAAAGAGAAAAAGAGAGAAAGAGAGTTCAGAGTTCTCGGCCAGCGAAATAGCTAGTCATTACGGGGCATGAATCGTCTCTGGCGAGTGTTGGGTCGGTGGCAGTGGGTAGAAAAGAAGGTGGAGGAGGTGTCGGGAGGATGGTTGGAGCGAATTAGGGAGAGAAGAGACCGGGCTAGAATGAAATAGTGGAATTTATTGTGCTCTGGGACAGCGTTGGTCCCCTAACCGCAACAAATGGTGCACGAGTAAGAATTATAATTGATAGGGATTATTTAAGAGGGGAGGAGCACAGTCGGACCGCCGGTACGGGACGAGAAACAGAGGGTGCAGAGAATGGATTCTGTTCGCTGAGAAAAATCAAGGAATCGGCGTGGACCGGCTGTCGTTACGAGAGTTCTTCCTCCTTGTAACTCATTAGGGAATAATGAATTTTATGACACGAACCTTCGATTCGTTTCATCCCTGTGGTATGCTTGAACGGAGGGAACCTGTGCACGGCACTGAAGTGAAACCGTGAAGATTTTAAACGTGATTTACACGCGGAATGAAAAGGCGGCGTGGACGACGTAGACAACGTCTATAATTTCAGATTATGATAATCGGGCCCATTAGAATGTGGGCCGTACGCGCGAAATGATTCCTTGCGGTAGGACATAGTCTTTTTTGTCCGTTGCGACGATTTAAGACTGGGTTTCTTTTGTGAAAAGTTTAGGGATGAGTATAGAGGGTACCGAAGCATGGAAGTATCATATTTCCCGCGAGTTAAACGGTTCTTTGTATTCTTCTTTTTTTTTTGTGTATTCTTTGGCGTACAAGTGTCCTTGCAATTGAAAATAATTCGTACAGAAACAAACTTTGTTGGGACAAACTTCCCGTTTGTACGAACGAATCGATATTTATTCCAAAACCACGAATACTCACAGTTGTTGCGCGAGGTGGCTGATGACGATGAGGTGTCAGCCTCATTGCCGCAGCACACCTTGAAGACGACCTTCATGTTGTTGCTGGTGCACCGTCCACCGATGCGTTTGTGGAGGTCATCCTTGGACGAGGTGCTGATGAAGTAGTAATCGTGGCCTGGCTGGAACTCTAGGCCTCCAGGTTGCGGTGTGAACGGCCTGAAGGTGATCGTGAAGTACATGGTCTTGTACGGTTTGTCGCAGATGGCTATCATCCGCGGACTCGGATTCGTTATTCGACATGTTTCGTACTCCTCTTTGGACACCTGTGAAACATAAGGTAGCTATAAACTTCCGATACCAATCGATTGGCGACATTTCCCGTTTGTCACGTACGAGTTCTCTCTTTGAACGTTTCCTTTATACTTCTCAGAGTCCACATAGACAATGGCGTTTTATAAGGGACACTAATCGTTGATCGATCACTGCGAAAGTTCTTCCAACTTCTTCGTAACATATAGCAGTGGAAAGAGCTGATTTTTGCTTCTCGATCGGTTCGTCCCCCAAGACACGGTTAAAAGGGGAAAAATATCTGTTAGGTTCGAATGTTATCGAGACGATGCGAGGAGGGAAGGATATCGAGGCAGTGATTAGATCTCAGCGATGATTCGTGGTGCTTGCGTTGCTACTTTAGCAAATAGTGCAGAAATCTTCGATAAAAGCGAAAAGGGGCAAACTTTTTACGATACTAGCAACAATTTGATCGATGAAACTTGGCGATCTTCGTTTCTCGAGAAAACATCGTTACGGGTCGAACGAGTATCGTTAATTCAGGAACGATGGCGACGATATTTGGTCATGAATATTTTTAAAAATGGGGTGAAATAGCGTTCCAGCAGCCCCTCGAGGGCAGCGCGGTGTCAGAAGTTAGCTACGAAGCGGAAGTCGTTCTTGGGGGTCCGATACGAGCGAGTTAACGAACGAGTTTCGAGTAGCAGCAGCTGTCTAAACAACACGGAACGCCCTTTGACAATTTTTTATTTCGCATAATGGGCCGACAGTCGTGTAACTCGATTTATCTGTTGAGCCCACTATGGCGGAGCAGGGAGATACGCTCGGACTCGTGACAATCTTTTTAACCAACGTCGAGAGCAAGATTCTTTGCATTACAATTCGATACGAAGCGTGCACTTACGTTATAAATAATATACTTCTCCGCGTCCTCGTCATACGTCCCTGGCTGGTACACGGGACATATTATATTCACTTGATCGTACTCGAACGCCGCGTTGTTCTTGTTCACGTCTATTATGTGGTCTGTGTTGTCTATTCGAAATCTGTAACAGAAAAACATCGGCCATTAATAACCATGTATAAAAAATTTGAACACACGCGAGTTGAAATAGATGAGAACATTCGCAAGATATTCGTACGACTTACGAGGAAGATCGAATACAGTTCTAACAATAGTCCAAGAGGGTCATTTATATTTCCGACGCCTCCATCTCGACGCCGCTCAAAACGCATCGCGTAAAAAATTAATTCCGAGATATCATCGGCACGATTAAATATATTAACAGTCACGTTTCACTCAGCGGTGTTTCTTTCGCCGCGGGATATCCTCCGGCTGCGAGTCGAACACAATAGATTCGAGCGTTTCCGCGTATCGGTTGCTCGGAAACGAGGCTATCCGTGAAACGTTTGCGAAATTCCAACGCCCCCGAAGGGTCCTCGGAAGGAGTACACGGTTCCTCCGGGTCCGTCGGTAGCCAGGTCAGGAAAAGGAGAAAAAGGAAACGACGCTGACTCGCCCTCGTAGGTACCCAATGTCAGATAGGCAGGCGCCCATGGTGTCGGGACCCCACGTAAGTGTACATACGGCCTCTACACGTATGTGCACACATGTACGCACACATCCGAGCTTGTATTATGTAGCAGAGCTCGCTGGATACTTGGCGAGGATGGAACGAAAGGTCGGCGGATGAGTAGAAAGGAAAGTAAAGAAGAACAGGCAGAAGAAGCAGAAGAAGAAGAAGAAGAAGAAGAAGAAGAAGAAGAAGAAGAAGAAGTCGGAGAAGGTGGAGGACGGTTCCTATATAACCGGTTCTTTCCAACAGCACTCACACACGCCAATACACACGTCTCTCCTACTCCACGTTGCACGGTGTACAGTAAAGTCTCCTGCTGTTCACACCGCCCTATTTCGGGTCTACGAATCGCCGCGCGAACTATTTTCTTGCTTCTCGTGGACGCTCCACTTGTTCCGTCCCGTATTTATTTTCCTTGCCCCGACCACGCTGTTCTACGTACGCACGGTACGCGGCCACGAGTATATTTGTTCTGTGTTACATAAATTAGGCGCGGGCGTGTGTGATGCGTACGTCCACGGGGGAATGTTAAGACACAGTTGAAATACGGTTTCTGTGTTTTCTTAGCGGCCAATCGGACGTACCGTTCCTTTTCGCGATGCTTGATTTAATTTTACCGCGACACTCCTCACCGTTTAAGCGCTCTTCCTTTAACGTTACACCGTATTTCTATCATTTGCTGTGCTTATGCGTACACGATGCTAGGGTATAAATTTTATCGTAACCGATCATGTTTGGAATTCTAATCGGAATCGTCTAAACAGAGGTTTCTTAAAAATTCACTGTCTACTAGTTGTATCTAGAATCTTTAGTATGCAGAACTGTAATTTAAAATCCCAGTACCTACATCTCAAACGTCTAGAAATGTAACACCTGCAGACACACTATTTTCCCCAGATCTAAGAGTTAAAGCTTCAGTCGACTCTATTTGTCGTTACATATATACACAAGGTACTCTTATAGCGCATATGTCTCGTATGTAGAGCTAAGAGGCTTTAGAGTAAAGCTCGTTCAAGATGTACCTACCCGTCGGCTGTACGTGGAGCCTGTAAAGCTCTCCGTGGCGGTAAAACGCGGGCGTCGAAAATGCGTCCCGAAGTTTCGGAGCATTAACGGACAATCTCGTAAGTGGGCGTGTAAGGGCTCGAAAATTGGAAGGTAGGCCGGGCCTCGACCAAATTAACGTTTGGCGATAATATCCGCTCTCTCTCGGTGCCCCCATGTCGGTTCGTCGGTTCGGTACCCACCCTAAGCGCGCAACCAACGCCAACAACCTCGGGGCCGTGGCACGCGCACACAACCATGGCCGAAGCCCATAGAAAGAAGAGGAGAGACCGTGCACGACATCCTTGTGTGCGTTACGCGTGGGTGTATAGGACATTTCAGTCGTTGGCTGGCCATTCACGAATTTATTAGACACCGTATACGTACGATCGTGGCCCGAATTACTCGCGATAAAAGCACGGCGTGGCTTCTTTTGGTACTTTGGACCGGGCAGCTCGGTTTCCTCACGGAGGTTGATGTACCATGACCGTCATGTTCCCCGGTCGTCGACGCGTTAATGGCCACGATGCGTGGTGAATTGTGATGTATAAATTTGCCGGAGCTTTCGTTTTGAAGGAGAAAAAGTTTCATTTTGTGTCTCCCTTTTTTTCTACTTTTTTTTTCGCGTTCCTCGGTTCCGGAGAACGGGTGGAGATAAAGGGAACACTGCGGGAAGATGGCCGGAGAGAAATTTAAATAACCGAGATCTCTGAAATCCCGTGACTGTAATTTGTTCAGGTATCTCTCTGTCGCCGATGATTGTGTAATTTCGTAAAAGATTTTTTATACCAACGTTGATTTCACATTTTTCTTCTCTCTCGCTCTCTTTCTCTTTCTTTTTCTTTTATCCGAGCATAATAAGATGCAAATTCGAATGATTCGATACGATGTTGCGTGGAACGTTGAACGGTCAGTTGCTTTTGGATTCCTCGTTTTAGAGCGAGATATCAATAGCGAATCCGGTAAACCTACGCAAGGATCAGGTCCTTAGAAAACGATTAACAAACTTGGTTCTTGTAAAAACTTGTTACTACACCAACAACAACAATGTATGGTGATTACGACGCGCAACACGTGTCTCTCTCGTTTATTTGTTATTTTAATCCCGACTCGAATTATGCTCGATGAAAGGCTGTTATTGCATGTTACGGTACTTAGGACGCGATCCTTTTAAACTCGAGGACGAACGTTTTGCTACTCTTGCTTGGTACAGCGAGCATAAAGGCTGTCTTGTATTACGATCGTCGACGTGTTATTGGTAGCCCCGATGTGTGATTTAAAGGTTTCCCCGACGGGAACGGTGTCATTTGCATATACCTACGTATTCGTAGGATCTCCGAGGACCCTCGTATTAATGCGATACGTTGCCTTGGTTCTTAACAGTTCTTTTCTGGCCTTAGGTAAATACTCGGCATGAATATGTATGGGGAGCCACCAGTGACCCCTTCGAACCTGAAACCTGTGCGTCTGTGAATATCGAGGGCTTACTTAGAGACATGTTTTTCGTCTACTCGATACAGACGATACCACTGTGTACGAGTCGTTTAACCATCGTTATCGAGTCATCCTTGCTATTTCTTCCATATTCTTTTTCGAATAGTAATGTCGGTACTCCTATCGCTATCGTTAATTGACGATAAAACACTACATGATATCGTGTACCATTTTTATTCGCAATATTTCAACTTAGTTTTTGTATTGTCCCAACTCTTTGTATCAATCATTTATTCATATCGTTCATTCGTAATTTACATATCGATCGTACAACACGCGTATCACGGGTCTGTTGTTATCAGCCTAGTCGATTCCACCTGCGGTGTTAATTGTTCGAACGATTAAATGCTTGTAAAATCCACGAGCGTTGGCGAAATTATTCGAGGGCCAATAACTGTTCGGCATATCCTACCCCTAAACCGTCTTCATTAATTCCCACTACTGTCCGGTCGACACCAATCAACTACCAAATAAAACGTGCGCAAGGGGTCCCGCCTAATTGGAACAGCGAAAAAGTGGGCGTGTTCCGATCGAGGACCTCCATCGTTTCGGGACCCCTGGAAATTCCTGTCGATCGTTTGCCCAGACCAATTTTATACGTCACCCTTTCCTTTGCCTACTTCGTGCTCCGATCGACACGGTTCATCGGTCGACGAACATCGTGTCTGAATATTTTGTTTTTCTCTTTTCGTCAAACCATACGTTCGGCTTCATCGTCACCTTCCATCTTTCGCAATCGTGTTTTAGAAAATAAAAATTAGCCAGGACGCAAAAAAGTAATTTCAACCGCGTGAATTATGAGAGATTTTTATCGACGTAATTACCACCGTTCCTCGGGACTCAGGATATCCAGGAATGCCGGAATGGAACGGCAGGAAGCAACGGAAACCGCGAGCAATCACGTCAGCGTGTAAACGACACACACTTCTCGCGAACGGATCCTTTAATCGTCGATCTCTGACCCGAGTTTCTTCGCGTTAGGGGAGGTCTTCGCGAGCACGCGTTATCCCCGCGAAACGAACGCCACGGAGGGAACGTTTCAAAGCATTCAACGTCGTTCAGAGGACACGGGACAAAGAGTCGGTGAGAAACGAAGAGGAAACCGTACCCACGTGTGCTAAAACGGCTATACTAGAGATGAGAAGAAGAAGGAAAATGTGAAAACGCGCGACGAAGAAAGCGCGAGCCTCGAAGACAGGGGTGCGAGCGAGTAAGGACACGGGGACGAAAAAAGGGGAGAGAAGCGAAAGGATAGAAAGGGAACGAGTAGAGAATCACAGGCTTATGCACTAACTATAAGTGGGATATTCTGGCAGGAATATCAAAGCTGCGACTGCGTCAAAGAGGGCGAACAGAGAGGCAAAGGGGTAAGGAGAGTGAGAGAGAGAGAGAGAGAGAGAGAGAAAACCGGAGAGAAAGCAAAACGACCACGCGAATGGATCCTTGGACGTTACCGGCTTCGGGACCATCGTTTGACTCTTTCATTCATCATGTTCATTCCTTAGACAACCATTGTGCCCGTATAATGCATATTTTTCCCCCCTTTTCTATTTCGTCGCTGACGAGGCTCGCGGTTGTAACGTCCGCGGGAATTAGTATTGAATATTTACGACGTGACCGAGGAACGTGTATGAATTATTTAAATACTTCGTTAAAATGATTCATGATTTTTTTTCTTCCTTTTTATTATCGGCTTCTTTCATTAGTTTTGGTCGGAAAGGACACCGAAAGGTATCCAATTCTGTTTTCATAATTATGATAATTTATGAATTGGTCACAGTAGCGTATCGTAGCATTTCGAACACCGAAAATGGTAATTTTCTACCTGAATTCTTGAAAACGAGAGGACGCAATAAGTTCCGAATATAGAGAAATTGTCGATCGCGTTTTTCGGAAAAGGTGTTACGTACTGGCGCTCCCATTTGCACCTGCTTGTCTCAGCGACATCAAATACACACTATAATTGGTTCCCCTAGGGCGATTTTATTTCTGCATCGCGCATACGCGTGCATACATACACGCTGGGCCTTTGTTCTTTCGGAGCTGGCAACCGTTGCCAATCTTCAGTGTCGTGTTCAAAATCGACGTAAAACGGCCACGAGACTATGGACCGAGTTTATTGTCGACGTTTTTATGGGCGTATATTTAACGAGTCCGAATGGACAAAAGCGCTCCTCCACGGAGCTGATTTCCTCAATTCAGACCATTGCTACTCCGAAATCATCGTTTTATGTCTTATAAAGCTTAACTGTTTCCTCGAAGATTTCAAGAATTAAATCATCGCGTTAAACCAACGAACTCTCTTCAATCGTGTTTCGGAAAAATTGAAAATCAACGAAGAAATCAAGTATAAAAACGGGTCATTTTTCTGGTAACCCAGTCACAAAGGGGACCGAAATTACTATACGTTCAGTCGACAGCAATGTAACTCGTGTCACTGGTGGAAATATAAAAGCAACTGCTGCGTGCACTCGATTCCGTCAATCTATTTCTAACCCATGGGGGCGACAAGCATTTTTGCCGAAACCCGGTTCCGTTCTTCCGTGGCGGGGCCCCTTGAACTTTTAAATTATTTATAAAAGAGTGCCGCTTGCATTCCCGCAGTTCTCCGTACCGTGACGAATACCACGGCCTCGTGCCGTATTTATAATAACTTCCTGCAAGATGGTCCAGTATACGGCGCGGTCGGTCCATTTAATGCACGACATTAATGCGTTATGTAAAAGCGTGCGGGTGATTCTCTCGTCGACGTCGCCGGTCGAACAGTCGCCGTGGTCGTCTTCGTCGTCGTCTGCGTCGTCGTCGGCGGCGTCTTTTCGTCTCTTCGTGCTATTAGGACGTGCCGGCGTTATTATTAGTTAACTTCAAATATTTATCGTACTCCTCCTTCTCCTGGCATCCGACATCTTCACACCGACGAATTTGTCTCGCGTTCGACCTATTCTTGTATCCTGGATAACTGGTATCGTTTCCTGCTATCATACTTCCTGCAGTTTCTGCATTTTTTTTTTTTTTTTTTTTT
>SMSQ01025874.1:500794-634867 GCA_019453375.1 Ctenoplectra terminalis | reverse complement strand
TTTTTTTTTTTTTTTTTTTTTTTTTTTTTATGTAACACATTTTTATCGACGCAAACAGTACTTTGATTTCTTTTGGTAAATTTTTTTTTCATCGAAATTTTACGCCGATATTTGAAGCGTCGACCAGCTATTAAAAATATCACGAATTATTTATTTATTCATTTCAAACTACGCATACTTTTTCCGATTAAAATTCATCCCCGGAACCGTTCAAAGGGGATAAATTGAGCAATCACAGGAATTCAAACGTATCAACTGGCGATGCACGAAAAAACTTCCGCTCAAATCCGCGGCCCGTTTTGCGCTCTAATTACGCTGATCCACTGCGACTTTTTCCCCAGCGCCGATAATCCGGCGGATTTACGAGCACGGGAAAAAGCAGGGGAAAGAAACGGTTCCCGCGCGAACGGAGCACAGAAGAAGACGAAACGATGGTTAACGAGGCGCCCGGTAATTTCTCCCTCGGGGCGAAATTTTGTCCCGGCGCTAACTCGCCCATAAAGAGCCGAACGATTGCGGATACGGGACCTGTCAGCGCCAATAATTCGTCGGGATTCCATGGCGACTGCTCCCATCGAACCGTGCTCGACCGGCTGTTTTGCCGATGCGTTTCGCGCGGTCAGCCAATTCGTTCGATTTCGAGGGAATCGAGGATGTTGGAGAGCCTGACACGACTTCCGAAGGGAAAACGACGGATTGTCTTTTGTTCTTTTCTCGAAAAATCGAATCGACCCTGAGGTCTGCGGTTGAAACGTGCGGTTTACATTTACTCAGTCCATCGAATTTGCGGTCGATTTCGTCTGGCTCCAAACCAAAATTTAGCTGGAATTTTCGCGTGGAATCACGTGGTTGTTTATTCACAGTTACGATTTATGATTACCAAGGTTTCTTCTGCTGTTTTTTTCTTTTTTTCTTGCTGTTTCATTATCGTAAGATACCGTAGGTGTTTCGGTGGGCTTCGATCGACTCGCTTGTATTTCGATCACACGCGTCACGGAGTTCAAAGAAGCGGCAGCTCGAGAATCAAAAAGCCCGCTTAAAATACAGCTCCATCAAACGGGCGGTCGTTAAAAAATCGGCGCTGTTTCGCGAAGATAAATCTTCGGGAGAAAATATACCGTATGCTTTATGAATTTAAAAGAGGGGACAAAGTGATTATCGTCGACGAAAGCATTTAGGAAATTTACGACGTTCCTCGGTTCCAAGACATCACCGACGATTCTCCGCCCCCGAGAGTCACTCGATATTAACAGTTCTTTTCTAACAACTGTCTAAACGATCGAAATAGCCGGAACACAATTTCCCCCTTCAAAAAACAGGAAAAAAGAGAAGAAAAAAGAAAAAAATAACGAAACACACTAAAAGCAACTGAAAACAATTTCAACATCCACGTTACGATCTTTGTCCTTCGAACGCGCCAAATTGAATTACCACGTGCGATTCGAATCGTAGACAATTCGGGGATGTTGGACGGCACAGGGTGGAAAAAAAAAAAACGGAACAAATTCACGCGTCTATTCGAGGTCGGAACTCGCGGGCCAACAGTCGATCGGTCGTGCACGAAGCAGACAACACGATCCTCATCGTGGCGTGGCGTGGTTTCTACCGAAAGTTCATCGATCCACGCGTACCGCGACGTTGCGTCCTATTAAAAGCCGTGCACAGCGTACAAACGCTCTCACCATTCCACCTCCCTCGCGAGGCGTGGAATGGTGGCACTAAAGTGGCTAGACGGAGTGTCAGAGCCGGCCGGAGATCAGAGGGCCGCCGTTGAAAGAAATAGTCCGCCGGGACGTTATACCGCAGCCACGTCCGCGCACGTGTTTTCGGGGTTCCGTCTCGTAGCGTCGATTTATCAAGAGCGTCGAAAGCCGCGACACGATCTTTTCTCTTGCCTGCCCGAATTCTCGTCCGTACAGGTGACAGGAACGACGATCTTTTCTTCTTTATCGTATTCGTTTTAATATGAATTTATCGGGCGACGGTGTTGCTCACCGATTTATAGAGAGTGGGTTGGAAGGTTGAGTATAATAGCTTGGTTCGTTTGAAAGTTTCAACATATGGGATTCAAAATTTTAGAGAAGTGTGGTAGTTGAGTTGACGGAATGAGTTCTGGGTGCTGATTTCAGATTATAACAATTTAGTATTGCTACAAATGGTTGTAACGTTTTTAAGAATAACTTGTTGAAAATGTATCAGAGGAATATGAAATTTTTAATCATTTACAGATACTCGATATTAAAACATTATTAGTAGTTTAATAATAAAAAAAAAAAAGTTCTTAAGGTTTCTCTTTCTAAAGATGAGGTATATTATAGTCCAGAATTTGTCTATCAGTTTAATTCGCTGTACAAATACGGAGCAACATCCTGACTTAAACCGTGTCTAACCCGATACAATTCAGATTGTCCCAGAGCTCGTGTAATTTATGTGCAGCAGCATGACACTCCTTTGTAATTGGACTAACGGAGTAAGTAGGGGAGTGTCTGTCCCGATCGGAGATCAAATGCTCGTCGTTGAAAGAAAATAGTCGGACGAGCCGTCGCTGCACCACGTGGTTCAAGCGTCTCGACGACGTGCGTGCTTTCGGAGTTCCGTGCTGGCTGGCTGGCCAGAGATTTATCAGTCGCGGCGTTTCGAATGTGTCGAAAGCGACCGCAGTTTTCACCCTTTGAACCTTCGAGTTGCAGCCAACTCGGTTAATGCGGCGGGGAACGTACGCACGTTGCCGATGTAAAGGCGTAGCTAATAGAGTCGTGCGTATCGTCGACTCGTTAATTAATTTTAACTACCAATTAGCGTTGGTTGCCACGCTTCACCTTTGGCTACCAGTAGTTTCCGAATGCTTTTCCTCGGGAAACGATGCTTTTGGATAGCTTATAAACATCGTGGCATAGTTGAATTTTCGTTCGAAATATTTTTGGTTCTTTAAAATCGGTCGAATACGACAAATGTAACGCGAATGATTTCAAGATACTGAGATTGAAAATTGGATGGCTGTTGGTGACGGTACCATTTAGATTGGTCCGTTTGAACAATTCTTTTTTTATTTGTTCCCGTGGACGTTGTCATCGTCGTGAATTCAACTAGAGATCGAACGACCCCTAGTGACGTTTAACGACCATTTAATTTTACGATCGCCAACTTTATGGCGATCTCGAACGTCGATTAGATGGAACCACCTTTTGGAGAAGTACCGTTCGGTATATTAGCACTCGACTTTGGGAAGAAAGCGTGGAGCTTGCGGCCTGACCTTGCTACGTTATTACTTCTTCAGTTTTATGGCTGATACCGGCGTCGGTGTACGAGGGAGCCGATGAAAGGTTTACGATTATGGAAATGTTTGTTCCTACGACGGGGAAACGCCACGTTGGGATCAGTTTTGGAACTGTCCGGTGTCCCAAAGTTACGGCTCGGATACTTCGTTTCGATATCTTTCCAGGTAGCACCGGCATACTCGGAAAATATTCCTATATCCCTGTAATCTCAGTGTCCTCATTTTTTTATTGAATCTTCGAGAATATGTAGGTATTCGATAAAAAGAAAGGGGTAAAGTAAAGATAGATAAAATACGAGGTACTACGAATATAAAAATGTTTAAATTCTATCTTTTAAAACTTAACATCATCGAAGGTAACATCTATCCAAGTACTTCATCTTTTATCGCGATTCTTGTAACAATTAAACCTCCCGTGAGAATAAAATAAATTCATAACCACGATCTTCAATGATAGTCAATTCCAAGGAAACTGAAACCGAACGAACAAAGCGATCCAAATTGATCAACAACAAATCCTCTCTGTTCGATCTCGGGAGCATTGCTCGAAAACGAACCTACGATCCTGACAATACGAACACCCGGCTCTATTATTGTTCCTTTATCTTAACAAAACGGTCAAGCATCGGCGAGGCGGCATCAATCACGTTATCTCCCCTGCACGATTCCATAATCCTTATTATTAATCTGTCCCGAGGCGGTCCGATCGCGAGGTCCGGAGCGCATCCGTTAGGCCACGGCGGACTTCCTTGACAGAGACAGAGCGGTTCCACAGTATTTGCACCTTCGACAAAGATCCGCATTGCGCATTGAGACATTTCTGTCCGGCCGATATGGAAGATAACCCGTGTCCCGGTGCACGTTCGGGGTCAGGTCCCCGTTCCTGGGTCAGATCCACGGCCGGCCATCGTGTTGATATCCCCGAGATAGCTCCCATTGTTTATGGACATTGTCGTGCACAGGTACGCGGGCCCAGCGACAGTTCGGGGTCACTTCCTAGTGCCGTGACGTTTCACACCAGCGTGACACATCGCCGGAGATTCTCGGGATTCAGTCACGAATTCGCGTGACTCGCGGAAAATCACCGTCCCGACCCTTTCTAGCCGCTGGTCCCTTACCTTCTCCGGAGACTTGGCGAGCATCCTTCTAGCCTCTTCGTATCTTTTACCATCGGTGAGAAATCTGCGAGGAGACACTGTTCAACGTCTCTGCCGCTCTGTCTGGGAAAACGGGGCGTGTAACCAGCGTCTGTCTCACGGATTTGCGCGAAAGGCGCCACGTGTGTATATACTTTGGCTCGGTGGGTTTTTGCGAGGTTTATATTTACGCTACCAGGCAGCTGCTTATGGGTTACCAGGAAAGTGATTTAATTCTGTGAGCTGGATGTGCTATTAGACGCCCGAGGCGTTACAAGTAGAAGCCTAATGGGTTTTTCTTTCGGAGCAAGTGGAACGCGGAAGAAATTCATAGCTTGGACTGATCTAGCTGTTACTCGAGTTTCGTAAAAAGTTCTACTTTCAAGTGTTTGCGAACACAGCTCGACCAGACCGTGCTTTAGAGTTTCGGCGTTCACAAAATTTCAAAGCGCTCCGATCACCGCTCGAACCAGCCTGAGCAGGAAGCTATTCATTATCGTCGATTCCCCGGTGTCCTACGTTTCCACTTAACGCGATAACATTCGGGTCGTCATTATCGAGATTTCGAGGCGCATTAAGTTCGTCCGTGCCCACAGAGCGTTTCCACAACGGGCTATTCAATCGATGGAACTAGGATCGTGTAGTTTGCGTCTGTTGAGTGTCGATTTCCCGTGCCTGCGTTTCGCATGCACACGGTCTTGCCGACGTGTAAACAAACAGACTGTATGCGAACGGCATATGTTCGAGCGGTTCGTACACGAATTCCTTGGCTCGTCTTTTGAACGAGCGTTGAATCAGGAAGTCGTCATTATCGTTTACTCTTCGACCGCGCCAGATCCTCTTCTTTGCGGCGGATAACATTTTTTTCTTCTTTTTTTTTTTCCGAAGACTCTCTGTCTTTCCGTTTCTTCCTCCTATCACCTTTTTCTTGCCGCCTCTTTATCATCTCCCTCGTTGCCTGTCTCTCTGTTCCTCTTACCTTCTCTGTCAACAACTCGAAGATTTCTTCGACAAGTCCTCTGCACATACATCAATCCCTTCTCCCGTTAGCCCTGTGTGTCCTCGCCATTCGTTTCGAGGAAATAGACTTGTCATCCCTTTACGACGTGCTAAGCAGTCGAGTAAACACCGAGACCTTAGTCCTTGTTGAAACTCAGGCCAGAGGATCTCCGTACAGGCGACGACTTTTACCTTTACTGCTTTCCGCACGTGACTTCGCAGCGAGGTCACCACCGCGAGGAATACGGCCGGCCAGCACTACCTGGTCGCACCACGTGCGGCATCCTTTGGGACAAAGGACCTCTGGATAACCGGGATACCTTCGAGAGGAACGAGAGGGGCTCTATTTGGCCGAAGAACGCGGCGAAAGAAAATGTCCGCGCCGATACACGCGAGCGGCAAGTGGCGTAGAAATCAACCTTGAGGAACCTTCTTTTCTCTTCTCTCTTCTTTTTTTTTCTTCTCCTCTTCTTTTCGACGCGCGCACGGACACTTAAGCCGTGGATGTGAATAGCCAGGCCTCCGGCTGGGTTCAGGGCGGGGTTACCTTCGTATGAATCCCGTCGTTACAGACAAATGGAGACCAACGGTGCAGGGATTCCCTTCTCGCAAAGGTATTCGTCTTTGTTCGGCCGACGATGATGCGTATTTATCTTGAGGTCTGGAAAGCTTCGATGATCTAGGTAAATGAAACGGAAGAAAAGCCTGAAGAGCTTAGTGTCACGTGAAACGGAAAATCTGTGCTTAAGAAACTGGAGAATTTAATCGTGTCGGGCATTAAGTTCCTAGGGGAGCTTCGAAGTCGCCAAAGTTCATCCAAAAGACCCTCTATTTCGTTTTTATCCTTCGATTTTCGTATGCATCGTTGAATCGGAAACTTTTGTCGCTGATTCACGATATAGTTTCTTGCACGAGTAGTCTCTTACACTCCGGCGTGTTTCAAAACTCGTTCTTGCCCCCATAAAGGCAGCGGCAATTCCCTCGCGCGTTTCCTGTAACATTTTCCCTTGCGCAACATCGGAGAAGCATCAGCACGAGCAAGACTTTCTCCTGCTTCCTCGTGCCGGCTGCTAGTGGTACGGGGCCATAAAAGTAAATCGGTGGAACTCTCGAAGGCCCAAGGGCGGAGTAACCTCGGCATAAATCCTGATGTTCTAGACAAATGGGGCCTAACGGTGCGTACGCAGGAGACTCTGCGCGCTTGCACAAGCCATCATCTTGGTTTGCCTTTGTCCGACACCAAGAGCACCGGTTTCTTTTGCTCTTTAGTTCCAAGGACCCGTACAGAGGAAGGTCACGTATACCTGAACAGAAGTAGACGAAGAAGAAGAAGAAGATTCCACGTCGACCTGGAGATATTCGAGGATCCAAGATGGCGTCTAGATACCTGGTGTCTTTTCCACATCCCCCTTTTATCTTCCACTATTTTCCCGCTGGTTCCCTCCTCTCGTGGTCTACCGTCTTGTCGAGTTTTCGGCAAATAATGGCCCACTTGATTGTGAATATCCTCTGTTAGGGTGCTAGGACACAGAAAGCTCGACCGAGAGGGTCGTCACGCTGCACGCTTGATCTGGATCGTTCGACGCACCGGGAAAGGTTCTCCATTGTGAGCCAGATAAAAAATGATTGCGGACAGAAGTATAGCGTTTTGTTTGCTCAGCATTGTTGCAGCGGGGTTAATAGTTCGCGGGGTACTTTGTCGCTCTGGGTTTTTTTGTCGAGTGTTTTCGAGCCGAGTGCTTTTTGGGAGCTCGGCGGCGGTCTCCATGGCGTAACAGTTTAATGTCTGTGAATAGGGGATTAGAGACGGTAATGATCACCAAGGATCGTTTTAGGGTTTGTAAGCTTCTGCTCGAAAACAAGTTTGAGGGCACAACCACCACGTGTACGAACTTCTAACTGGAACTTTTACGTAGGGGATTCGTGCATATATTTCTTAGTTTCTTTATATTCTTCGTTGCGTTATTATTATTTTTTCAATACTCATGTTTGTTGAAATTATACTACTTCAATTATTGCACAACTCCATATCGGAGCAATCTATCGTGTATTCTAATCGCTACATTGTATCGCTCGAAGGGAGTCAAAGTCACATCGAGGAAAACTAATGAACAGTGTCAGCAATGATCAAAACCTTCGATACTTCTCCAAGTCCCGGAGCCCAAAGATTACCGATATAATACCGGGGGTCGTTCATTCGAACAAGGAGTCCCCATCGTTCGTCATTAGACATTCAACTGTCTGTCGACAATACCGTCCGGCACGGTCACCGACATCTAAGAACGTTCTTCGGCATCAATCTTGCCGGTCTCGAAAATTCAAAGAATTCGATTCTCCCTTTCGGAGTCTAGCCAAGACGCTAACGCTCGTGGTCTTTCTCGCCTCTTATTCTCTCTCCGCACCTTCTCGCATCCTCTCCCTCTCCTACCCCTTACAATTTCTTTTCTCTCGTCGAGCGTTCCTCTTCCTCTCTCGCTGCCGTTCTCCACCGCCTTCGTGGATCGACCTACGGCTGTTCTTTTGGAAACCATATATTTTTCGTTTCACAGTTCGCGGCGCCGTTGAATGCCCTGCCTCCATTCAGACGAGGGTGCATCTCCGTAGCAGCCGCCAGGTATAAATTTTGGCGTCGGTTCGAAAGACCAGGGTAGGAGACCGGAGAGTAAAAGGGAGAGAAAAACAGAGAGCGAAAGAGAGAGAGAGAGAGGTTGGAGAGAGTGGGGGAGGCAGATAAAAGAAAAAAAAAGGAACGGAAAAAAGAAAAGAGAAAAAAAGGGAAGGAGGAGAAAGATCGGTCCCATGGTAATCGATTACCTCCCCCGTATCCCCAGAATCCCATATAGTGACCGGCCCCATGGCCCGAAGATTGAACCTTCGATAACCGGTGCTCCACACTCCCTCTCTTCCTCTATCACCTTTTTCCCTCTCTTGCTTCATCCACCTCCGTCGAGGGACCCCCCGATACTCGTCTATTTTTTTCGAAGGTGCACGAACACGTAATTTCGGACGGTCTGGGAAACGAGTTGCGCTAATTAAGCGCGCACAGATTTGGCACCTGCTATACCAGGGGGAGGGGGGAGGAGATATGTGGAATTTTTCTACTTCTTTTACCGACTGGCTGAACAAAAGGGTTACTCGGTGTCGTTGGTATTCGGAAAAATTTGTACGTTCTACGAACACGGTCTAGGACGAGGGTTTTAATTAGTTCTTACAACCAGATGGATATCTGGTCGGAGAACTTCTAGATATTCCATTGAACGTTTCATTGAACGTTCCATAAAGGTTCCCCTAACATGATAAAGAGGCAGAGAATTAATCGTTCGTCGGTTTCAGCAACGAAAATCACTTTGCGTCCGTAGAAGGCTATTTACATCGCGTCCGTGTTATTCGGTTCGACCGTTTTCCTCGGTCGAGCATGCATTAAACTTCTTAAACTCGTCAAGCTGCCGCTTTCCTGTCGTCGCGTCGTTTACATACCAACTCTCGACAAGTTAATCGAGACTCGGGTCGCGCCTCGTAACGAGGGTAATTTAATATTGCCGCGACACGTTTCCCCGGGCCCTGTTTCTAAATTTCCAAACGGACAGAGGATCGTGGAACGCGTACCGATAGCCTCGCCGCTGTCCGCTGACAAATTGTAAATGTTTAACGAACCCGATGCGAGTCGTCCATCGACAAAGACAGGCCAATTTAACTTTATTGCAACACCTTTTATAAACATCGTGTTCGTAATTATCGCGATGAACGAACGAGAGGGGAGGAACGGAAAGAGAGGAAGAAAGAGTGAGAGAAAGAGGGAAAGAGGGAGACAGGGACGAGCTGAAAGAGCAAAGGGGACTTTGCTTTTAATTCGGTGTCAGTTATGATTCAGTATAGCTTGACGATGAACAGAGAAGAGGGGGGAACGAACACGAGGAGGGAACATCGCTCGAGACTAACAAGCTTATCGTGCATCGGCAGATTGTTCCTTCTCGGAAGCCAGTTATCCTTCGGCGTATTTTGATAACGTTCGACAAGAAATATAGCATAAACCCTGGCGCGTCTGTGAGATTATGGATCCGAGATATATTCTTATCAAAGTGAAAAGGCGGAGCTGCCGAGGCGCGCAATTTCGAAATGGTCTCGTACCCCGTTGCTGGTTCCCGTAAAACTCCAAGGTGTGTCGAACGTTTTACACTTCGCTTGGCGCTATTTCTCATCGTTTCTGTGCTCCAAGAATAATTTAACGACGCGCAATAGTTGGTGGTGTTGATCTATGGAAGTTCATCCTGGTCACTTTCGACGCTTCAGTTTCTTTAGGCTTCGTACAAGCTTCTTTAAACTTTCTCTAAGCAACATCAGGATTCCATAACATCCTGCGTCACCGATTTCACGCAGTCGTCCTAACATATGCCGCACGCTTCGGTGCACCACAAAAACCGCGAAAGGAAAGCAAGCAATAGGCGTCGGGATATTTCGTAACGCATATCACTACCTTTCGGTGAAAAGAGACGACTAAAGACGATGGCAGGGGCATAACGCATAGAAACGGAACCCAGGAGTCGAGAAAGAGAGAGGATAGTTCGGTACACAGGGTGCAGCTGCTTCTTTTTCTGGACTCATGCATCTGCCTTTGCCTTCTTTCCCCTCTTTTTCCCTTCGCCGCTTCTCCACGTTCTGGTCATCCTCGTTTCGGCCCCGCGGCGTATTACGTGGCACATTTTCTTCGTGGTACGCGTACACACTCTCTCTGGAAGGCTCGCCCTTCCAAAGATCGGCCCTCGATCTCCATTCTTGGCCTTACGTAGGAAGAATGCCGGGTCCAGGCGTAATAACATCTTTCGTATTTCGGGATACATGTAATATACGAAATATATTCATGAATATTTCGGCTGATCATACGGTACGCGGGCATAGTGTGCGCGCGCGCCTATATGTTTTAAGAAATTCAAAGGAAAACGCGTCGCCGTGAGGAAAGTTTCTCTCTCCGGATCGACGGAGAGTTCTGGGGGTTGGTATCGTGTGGACGATCCTCTTGGCGTTGCCTCAGGTCGGTGCAACGATAACGGAAATGTCGAGATCGAGTGGTGGAATAAAATAAATTATTCTCCAGTGATTAGGGCGATTGAAGATTAAGCGGAGCGAGAAGGGGTGGATAATCGGAGTCGACCCGTTAGCTTGTTAATTTACCACGGTGTACAGGTTGTTTAATACAATCTGAGCATGATTTTGGGGATGATATGCAAAATATGTCATTTTAATTTCGAATCATTATAAAGTGAAATCGATATGCTCGTAACTCTGAAAAACTACCCTTATGCAAATGTTATGAAACACCGTGTATGTCTTCTGGTCGAATTCTGTATCCCTATACTTAATATTCAAAAGCTGTCATCTCCAGCTTGACGGTATAAAAATAAAGTAGCTATATACAAGGGTGAAATCCTACTTCTGAATATTTCCCATCTCAGAGAAACCAGCCGACCACTCTCTTCTCCCTAACGCGTAAAAATGGTCCACGATCTCCCAGGAATACCTCCGAAATCAAACTGATCGAATCCTAACGACTCCTCAAAGCTCATTTCACGAAACACCCTACCAAACTCATCGTCCTCGAGGTCCCCATCGAACCTTCTCTTAAAGAATTCGTTTGTCAGTCATCTCGAGACAGTCACCAGGAGCAAGACCTTTTTCTCGAGAGGACTACAACGTCTCAATACGTTCTGTTTGCACTGTGCTCAAACACACTTCTCATTATTTGGCTCGTACGCAACATTGGAGCGTGGAAAGTCGACGAAAAGTAAGAAGAACCCGAAACTTTCGTTCGATGCATTGTGCGGGATAAAGGCTACGTGTAACCTCCACTGAATGGCGCACAAATCCCTAGGTCGGGGGTTCCATTGAGAAAAGGCGAGCGTAAGTCGTTCGGCAACTACTTCAGTCGCACGAAAATTTCGGGTCGGTCGGTGCGGATGTAAACACGCACCGACGGATTTTCTTTATCTTCCTCTCGACCCCCAAGGGTCTGGGAAAGAGGGAGTTTCGCGAAATAGACGCGGACGAGAGGATGACAAACGCGACACTTCAGAACCAGTCTTCGAGGACGCGTGAAAGCCGACGCGAGCGCGTGACCGCGAGAGAAAGAAGATTTTTACCACTTCCGCCGTGTGTGTACACGTTCAGGTGCTTTTTGACTAAGCACTGTTTCGACCTTCCGTAGGACCACTTCTGCGCTCGTACATCAGAATCGCATTAGTGTGCGTCGCGTTTCTGGCACGCTACGCGATGCCGTTTTTGGCGGAGTGTTGAAATATTTTTGAAATAGAATGGAGAATTATTGATGTCGTTTAAATAAGTTTGAGTATTTTTACTAGGTCGCTCGATTTTTTTTTTTTCTTTTCTTATTTGAAGGTGGATAATCACTTGCAAACAGCGTGGATATATCGATGCATAATTATTCATACGATTAATTAATTGCTTCTATAATACATTTAAATGTTTATACGTAAGAGTATCTTGGCACGGTAATAATAATTTTCGCGTAAATGCACTCGAACACCTGGCAAAATTAAAATCTCTAGACTTTTCTCAATTATATCGAATGAACGTTGGGAGACCTTTCAACGATTACAGAGTTGTTACAGTAATTCTCAGAAATTACACCATACGAGGCTCTTCGACGTCGTTTCCTTGAAACCTCGAAAACTACTTGCTTTCCATTATCTTGGCACGTTCAGGAATCGTTTAATAAGAAGGTTGACGAGGTGGCTGTAGAAGGATGAGAAAAAGGAACGCGATACGACTTTATTACCCCGAGGGTAGGAACGCATCGTGGTAGAAAGTGCAACTATGTACGATCGCGCGTCGAGTTAAAACCTCGACGAGAGGACGAAAAAAGAAGAGGCAAAGACGTACGAGCGCCAGAGAGGCGATGGGATTTTTCGTCGTCAGGTAACGTCCACGTATGACGGGGAATTACAGTCAATTGTCGATAAGTTATCGATAATTTTAGAAGAATGCAGCTGGGAAATGACGCCGCTTCGCATTTTGCACCGTGCAAACCCGACAATTTGCCCGATATTATGGACTACTCGTGCCTCGATCGAGGCTTTTCAACACTCGTGGCTGTCGTCGTTGCCGTTACAGATACGATATCCAGTTTCGTGCGATCAATACGTTTTTATAACCCCGAATTGGGGGTTCAGCGTGGAGACTCGAGAAAGGTGTGAACATTGGACCGCGGTATTTACTATAAACAAGGCTCTTTCCATTGATTACAATGAGATATAATGGTAGCAAGGATAATTTAGTCCGGTATCGTAATAAGTTGTTCCCTTGGGAGTCGAAAAATTAAACCTAAAACTCAGTTTTCGTGGGAACTTTAAGAAACGTTTGACTCGGGAAGCTTAAGATCAAACTTAATCTTATTTTTACGCGGAGCATCTGTTATAAAAGAAAAAGTGTTAGAATACAACGATATTTACTAAATTTAAATTAATAAACATCTAACAAAAAGAAACGTGACAAATGGCACAGGTAAAGTCAAGAAAGAGATTTAACTATTTATATTATTCTTGATTATTAAAAAAAAAAAAAAATTAGTTGCTCGATCTAATTGTAGTGAATCACGAAATTAGAAATAGTTACAAAGTAAAATTATTTAAGCCTAGGTAACGTTCCAATTATGTCCAGCACTACTGTACAATCTGTCTTCCAGTAATTTTCTATTTTTGTTCTGTTTTTCGACGAAATTACCTGTTTCCTGCGATCAATTGAAATACCTTAAATTGTCGACATTCATCGTTTGCCATTATCTAAATTACGGACGAAGAAACGAGGGATTGATGACGAGAAAGAAAGAAACAGGCAACGAAAAGCACCTTCCCTCGATCTAAAGTAGCGACACAATCTTCCCCGCGGACTCGCCCATAATTAAATATTACAAATGATCGCGCATCTGGAGTCGGCCAATTCCTTTTGCGCTTTTTGCCAGACCGAACTGAGAGGGAGGACTACTCTTCCACGCGATAACGATCCACGATCGCCCCGAAGGGAACCTTTCCGGCTTCGCGAGAGCGTAACTCGCTCTCGTTTCTCTCTCGTCACGCTTCGAGCGGACCCCCTTTAACGCGCCTCTGCCTCTAAATGAAGAAAATCGAGAAGAAATTAATGCCGAGGTGTGAATCGGCGTGAATCGACCTGACCTTTCCGCCTCGCGAATTCTTCACACAATTAACATTCGCGTTACTGGAAAATGCGTTTTTTCCTTCATTTTTACACTTCTTAAGGTTACAAGATTATGGTAACATATTTCAGTTCGTTTGCTGTATTTTGAAAGTCGATTACTCGATTGCGCAACGAATAATTATCGATTCGAAATTCTTTTAAAAAGAACCTTCCTCCGTGAGAGCAGAATACACTTTCGAAACGATTACGGAATCGCGATCTGGTTAAGGCTGTTCTGGAAAAAATTTCCAACATTCACCTAAGAATTCTTTGCTCATTTGATGATCAGGATGATTGTACGGGCACGAACGTAATTGGTTTAAGAAACGGTATAACATCGTGTTAAACTGTGACCGAGTGTTGTAATGACTTCAGTCAATGTAGAACCTAAGGATCGTATCGAGAACGTTGAACGAACAGATGAAGAACCTTGAAAGAATCATTTCAATCTGAAAATTATTTTTCCATTTTTAATTTTTATTTTCGTACAATTTGAACCAGTGTTTTTAACACCATACTTATCAAAGAACGAATTCGCAAATTCGTGGCATAATTATCACGAGTATAAAAAGGGGGGGGGGAGTAATAACGATCGCTAATGTTCGATGCTATTTCGAATTTTGCATATAATAACGGGTATGAATAATAATATGATAACAATAATACGGTAATGCAATGCTAGCAACGAGCACGCCGAGCATAACAATTAGACGAAAGCTATCCGATTACTTGGAAACATTTTATTTAGGTGGAATCGTTATTTCGCTGTGCGTTAAAATCGCGTTGCGCAAACCCCGGAATTACATTTCCTCGCGGTGGCCCCGTGGAAAATACGATTTCGCGTTAACTTCGAAATATTCTATTCCGCATAACGCGTACAAGCGCATCGTCGCTCGGCTCTTAATTACGCGGGTCACGTACCACTGTTCGCGCGTCTATGGAATTCTATGCGCTTTTCACGAGCGTTTTGCCGAATCAAGGATCATCGACAACCTCGAGATTTCCACGTGGAAAATTTACGAAACGCTTGATAGGAAAAAATCGAGTTTCACTCTGTTCAAATTATATTTTATTTTCCACGCAGACGTTTAATTTTCTATTTTTGCTTCGAATAAAAATGTAGAGAATATATATATTTTTTTTTTTACTTAACATCGTATTCACGCACAGTGCAAATTCTAAATTCATCAAGCTTATATAAATGTCCGCATTCCGTTTTCAAACCAATTACAAACCTTCACTTCCAAAAGTGAAATCGTTGCCTTTTTGATTCCGCTGCTAGCAAGCTTATCTGATTTCAATACGAGTAAATAAACTCAGTTTTATTCTACCAACTCCATGAGTCACTCTGTTAAAACATATTCTCAGAAACAGACATCTGGAGCGCTGGACGATCCAGCGGCCCATCAGCTGCATTCTCCGCCACTCTCTTCTAACACGCTTCGATACAGCTCGAAACCCGTCCCTCATCGTCAAGAAGTTCATTCTATCCGTGCGACATATGCACGACACGGTTAAACTGGCGTCAAAACGAACAGGTTTCCCATGGAAGATGCACGGTCCCAGGTGCGAGGCTAGCCTCTTGGAACGTTCCAGCCTACTTCCTATATCAATGTCACTCATGGCCTCCATTCAGCGTTTTGCTTTATCAGCATAACCGGAAGGGGAACAGCGCGAACGCTTATCTGTCGGTTGCAATTTCTGGTTGAACGTTACCATGCTCTGAAACGAGTAACTCGATCTTCGATCCTCTTCTGCAGGAATCGATGCTACGTTTCTTCTAATCGTCGCGGGATGTATCTTCTGCACGGAAGTGCTCAATTGCTAATCTCTACCCTTTTGCTTTCTCCTCGATAATTTAACGATAGGATGAAACAAAGCGAGAAACGGCGCTAAGGAGCGTTAGAAAGGGAAAGATGAAAAGAGAAGGAGAGCTTTGACCTCTTTGCCAGGTTCGTGGTTTCGAGGTAAGGTAAGGCAAGGCAAGTCGAGATCCATCTAGATAAAGAGTCGCGGGGCAACGATCCGTATCGGCCGACTGGAAGGACAATTGGAACCGAGATTTCGTAACGGCGACATAAACGTAAAGGCAAACGATCGCGGCACGACGCCTTCCCCGTGTAGACACAATCCCGGAATGCTGCTGTATCGTTCGTTCCGGCGTGCTCGGATACGAATTAAAATTCTGTGAATGCCAGCTCGTTCGTGAACGGTTCGTTAATGGTACGCGGTGAGCGGTGTCGAATCGATTTTTTCGCCTGCCCACCATTTTATTCCCAAGATGTTCCCAGAGTTGGCGAACAGAGAGCCTGCTCGCGGATAATCGAACTCCGAATCACGTTTTCGTCGTGTATACATACTCGTACGTTTAGAATCGAGTCTCTATCGTGGGACTAATTTCCGAGGAATTATTATGGTCGATAAGGGGCACGTGAACAACGACGACACACCGAAACATAATTTTCGTCCGGTGCACCGAAGAAGAAGAGAAGTTTCGACGAGAGCTGCGTGCCACCGCGGGATCCAATCCCACGACGGCATGGACGTTGAATTATCGTCGAACCGTTAACAGAGGAAGAAATAACGAGGACTGGGTGCCCGGCGAGTTCTCATCAGGACATTCACGAAATTTCTCTTCTAGGATACGTGTGTGGATGAGTTTGTTGAACAGAGGCCAGGTTCGGGCTTCTGATCCAACGGAGAAATCCGATACGATCGTAGTTCGGTGGGTCTGTCTGTGCCAACAGGACTTTTCCTTGTTTCGGTGGTTGGGAGTCTGCTGGAAAACACGTGTCCTAGCAGCAGGACGTACAACGAAGGGGCCGTTCCGTGTCCTTTGTCCGTGTGTTTCGGCATTCGTTGTCTCTCTTGTCTAGCGCGAGGAATGCGTCTTGTAGTCCTTGTGTCATTGGATAACACCGAAAGAAACAGAAGAAGTAGAAGAAAGAGAAGAAAAAAGAGCCACGTATACTCGCGTCATCGTTGACGATCGTGTTGGAAAAGCTGGACCGACCGACCAAATGCAGGACGAAGGGAACACGAAGCAAAGGAAGAAAAAGAAGACGAGCACAGAACGAAGAAGAGAGGGAAGAGTAGCGAAGAGGAGCAGGGAGATACGAGCTGGCACTGGGAAGGGAGAAAAAAAGGTGAAGGTGCAACGAGGTAGAAAGCAACCAGTCCAGGTCCAGGTATTCTATTATGCTCGGTTATCTAGATTATGGCATTCCTGCTTCGAGGAACCTGGCAACCTGGGGTGGACGGAATGGGGTGTTTCAGGATACCCGCTCGCTCCGATCTCTTTCGTTCTCTCCTTCTGCGTCACGGTTTCGTTGCTTCGGAGCACCCATTAATCCTCTTCTGTCGGGTGAAACTCCGAATTAAAAAAAAAATATGTGTGTAGATATGTATGAAGGAGGATCTTTGGCCCACGGAAACGGTTGGACACGGGGAGGCCAGGGGATTCAGGTAGACCGTTCCGGGGCGATCCCTTTTTCTGACTTCGAATCGTGGAATTTGTTATACCCCATTGAATTGCGTTAAACCTTTTTCGAAACGAGTGGCTCGGGCCGCGCCTCGAACGGAATAACCTTTACACACGGCTCTCGATCTCTCTCACAAAAGAGTCGTTCGTTAACTTGACGTCATTAGCGAGAAATACATCAACGGGTCCTCCTTTCGAAGGCCACAATCGCGCCAAACTACTTATTCGTCGATCGCGTTTGTTAACGTCAAATAAATTGATACAAGATATTCTCGATATTCAAAGCCCTGTCCGAGAGATTCTCCGAAAGACAACACACATCTGCGTATATGTGAATAGGTGAACGCGTGTAAAAAGAAGCCTCTACGAAACAGTGGGCCAAAAATCCAGCAGCAGGTAGCCCGGTCCAGGTGTTATGTTGCCGTATCCTAGGTTTCTACGTCTTTGTCTTAAAACCGACTATCGTATTACACTAGTAGATTTTTTTTTTAGATCCGCGATCAGATCGTTCCACCTCGGAGCACATGGCGCCCGCCTGTATACGCACACCTCACGAAATTTTCAGACAGGAGGGACAAACATTTTTAGGTAGATTGTTTGCCAAGATAAGTGGAGAACGACAGTCTCCGAGACAAAAACCTTTAGCCAGGTATTTCCATTGTCTTTCCGTATGAGCATAGGATCTTAGATACCGGTGATTAGTCCGTTTGCAAATAACCCTCCTGGCGCACGGCGCCTCTAGCAAGACGCGAGTCCTCGGAACCTGTGTTCCTGCAAATAAACCGAACCTCGTGTCAACACGTCGATCCATTAGCAGGAAAATTCTGGCTGTTTAGGGTGTGTCCACGTGAATCCACATCGGTGAGACCGCGCCATTAGCACGGATCCGAGGAACACGACCGCGAGTACCGGTTTTGTGTACGTCGTCAGATAACTCTGTTAGATTTCTTTGTCTCGTCGAGGAACAAATAAAGGAATATGGAATCTAACGCGATGATTAGAATGGACGAAGAGAGATCTCTGGAACAATGGACGAGGTAAAGAAACTCTGGGAAACGCGGTGCTCGTTGAAAAGATTAGAACCGCGCAAAGTACAATTAGGCAAAAGGAGGAAAATTGTCTGTTTTCTGAAATCGATAAGCACGGTGTATTTTTAAACAAGTAAATAACAGAGAAGAGATACGTCGATGTATATAAATAGGAAACTATTTCTTTGAATCTCAGGAATGAGGGTTTCAGGTATTTCGAATCGGTTGAATTTTATGAAAACATATTAAACTTTCGCGATGGTATCTTTTGGCGTGTATTAAATTTCATTTCGAGAATTCTTTTTTTTTTTTCTTAGGGTTGCAGGATATCTTGTTTTCTGAATTAATTAACAATTTAACAGTCCGAAGTTCTCCAACAAAACAGATTATTTCGTCTGAAATATTTTTTTTCTTAAGCAACGAATGCAATATTCCACGCACACACAAAGGAAACAATTTTTATCACGCTTTTTAAATTCTTCTCCTTATTACTTCATAAAGAGTGCTCGATGTACCAGAAGATAACTACATCGATCCTGAGAACCTCGCCAAAACAAAGAGCGAGTATCTTCAAGGATGTCTGTTCGGGATACCGATCCTTCTTTAACAAATAACTGTACCACCCTATGTTCTCCACCTATCACTGCACCCAATGAAAAACCGGAATCCTGTTTTTCCCTTGCCTTGCAACGGGATCGTTCAGGAAAACCTCGCGAAACGCGCGTCGAGATAAGATCGAGCGATCGTTTTGGGTGTATGGAACGGCAGCAGCCTTGGCTGGAAAGTTAACTGTGCCCGCTCCTCGAGGTGGATCGATTAATGAGAGCCGATAACGGGGATGATTACTTCATTACGCGACGCCAGTTACCGGCCGGTAAACGCGAAAGTCGTACCGTTCATCGAAGGTATGTCGAGGACTCTGAGGCGGAACAACAGTGAACACCAGCAGCAGGGTTGTGTGCACACACTCTCAGGGAACAAGGATTTAGTGCAACCGGGTCCTTGAAAGAGTCGTAAACGAACGGACCAGCGGTTTCCGGTCGGCTCCACAGATGGCGCCGGCTGTATCGTTAAAGAACGCTCCGGCGAGAGAGCTCCTCTTCGAGGTTCGAAGACCTTTCGAGCCGTTCCAACCACTTCGGGAATTACCCCAGGTCTTTCTCTCTGTGGCTTCCAACGCGTGACCTACGACTCAACGCGGTTTATTCTTCGCGTAACTTTGATTTCATTCTATAGACTGGAAAGTTATTTCGAAGAGATCTAGAGGAATATTGGAGGTGAGGTCTAGGGTAAGTTTCAAGTTGATCGGTGCGACTGTAATCGTAGGGACAAAGGATATGGTTCTTAGAAATCGATTTCGCATGATTCGTTCTAGGAAATATGTAGCTTATGTTGACCTAATAAATCCTCGGGGACAAATGGGGGAATTTTGTAGGGCGTTGAGAAAGGATGGGAAAGGATTATCGTAACCACCTGGTTGTTCGTGACAAAGAAGTCTTTAAACGAATTAGAGGAGATACTAGTTGGCGCACTCGGGGTTATGCAGAGGTACTGCTTGCAGCTTGAAAAGTAAACCGACTAGAAATCTAACAAAGATTAGAATATCTAGTTTCCAAGTATCGATCAACGTTCGCGTTCTATTCGCATCTGTGCCGAATGCATTTCCCTTCCGGGAAGTTTATAAAAGAAGAAGTCTGTCGAGGTGATATAAATAGACTTTTATATCCACATTTAACTCGATAAGTACCCAGTACCTATGACCTGCTGTAGCATTAAACGAGTTTAGATACAAGGAATCTGTCACGGAGCTATATCCGTGACCGTTCGATCGTTGGCAGAGAGTGTCTTTGGTATTTTCTTTATGAATAACTAGGACTTGACGCAAATTCCTCTCGAAAGCCGCAGAGACAATCACTCGTGTGTATTATTAGCACTGGAGGGAAAATCATAGCTGGAAAATGCTTTCGAGACACGTGCAACTCCTTATAGGCCTGGTAGTCCGTAGGTATACCGTTTGCACATCGGTCGAGGCGAACAGCTCGAGCGGTGGCTATGTAAATGTAACATCATTGCATGGCGTGGCTGCGTGTACACAGTTCGTTCGGGCGTGTACGCAGGAAAACACGCACGGACACGCAGCCGTTGCTGTGTACATCCCCGTATGGACGTGAATGCACCGCTCATTACGGGATAATGGGTTATTTCGATCTTCCTCGAATTACCGAGTCGACAATGAGGGATTCGATTCGAAAAAGCCTCGCTGCTGCTCCCGCTCCCTCTCCTTTCGGCCTGACTGAGCCGCGAGCCCTTTCAGGGTCCCAGCAGCGAGCGATGGATTGGAAGCGAGATGGCGTAAAGAAAAAAAGGACGAAAAAATGAAAAGGTGGAGGGTAGAGAGAGAACGAAACAGTGAAGAGCGGTGCCAGAGAGTTCGGACGAAACAGGCCGAAAGAAAGGCACGAACAGTTTTGGCCGGTGGCTCGAAAACCGAGGAGACAAATGAGGACGAGCGAGCGAGGATACGTCGAGGAAGGGACCGAGAGGTAGTTCCTCTCTCGTTCGTGTTCGCTTCTTCTCTTCTCCTCCCTGCTCCTTTCTCTCAACGTGCCCGGCGTCTCTTCATGGAACCCGCACCGCAGGACCTCGAGGTGCAATCTCTTGCACGGTTTCTCAGGCGAAACGTGCACTTATACGCACTCACCACGCACGTATCCCATTCTTCCTCACTCTTTCTTTCCTATGCAGCACGCGAACACGCGTGTTCCTCGTGACATTGTCTTTTTTTCATCGCAGTCGTGAAAATCATCGACAGTTCAAAGACTCCCCTTCCGGGTGTGACTGGGCGGAAATCGGTATACTACCGATGGTTTCGCGGTCTCAAGATTCCTTACCAGCAACTTAGTGTTGCTCGAGAACGTGAACTTAACCGATAAGTTGCGGAGTGGTGTTTTCTTTGCGATACAGGATAGTGTTACTTATTTTTCGCGAAATAATGAAACAAAGATAAAAGGAAAAGAAACAGGAAATGGTTTTATTAGCGCGAACCAGTATGCCCATCGTTTCTACTGAATTCACAGCTGAAGCCCGTTAGGTATTTTAAAATTTATCCTCGAGCGTTGCACCGGTTTGCGAAGCATGATGTTCCTCGACTGGACAGCGTTTTCATCCTCACCCCCTAACACTCCGTCAATTACGATCGATAATTGAGCCGCTATAGCCGCGCTTCGGGCCCTATTAAAATGCGTTAAAATTCTCGGGAAACGAAGGGACTACAAGGCTCCTGGCAGAGACAAAAAATGAATGCGTCGATGATGAGCTAATTGGGGCAACGCGAGACACCTTCCCCGCGAGTTCCCGTGGGAATGAAATTATTCTTACGTTCGACACACACGTACGACGAACAAATGCACTCGTACAGACGCAACCCACACATGGACGGGTCTGTCCGCGTACGAAACGCGTGTGCACACACGGTGCTCGGGCCCGCAATTATTTTAAGTGTATAGCGATATCCGAGCAGCTATTAATAACGTTCCTTCGCAGATGGAATCGCGTGCTGACCACGGATAACGCGTCCTACAGTGTATATACGTAGGCGCGAATTAATTGGCGTAATAATGATCATTACGCTGCACCGTATACAATCAAACGATACACTTTTTCTGGCGGCCAGCGAGCAACGTGGTTCTACAACGCCTACCACCTGCTGAGACGTAGAAATTTTCAATGCGCATATCTATTCGCCCTTTAGGGGACTAAATCTATGGGAACACCACGATTCGCGACGCATTATTGGCTGACGAAGACACGACCACGGGGGATGATCTTTGAAAAATGAAATGCGTGGGTAACGCGAAATATCGTTCACGCTTGGTGGTGAATGACGTCTATCTATCGACGCACAATACACGATTACTTTGTAAGTTTGATATACGAGCCGCTGTCACCCTCGATCTTTTCCCTACCCTCGTGTTGGGTAAATATTAATTTCCATAGGCGAGAAAATTGATTCCGAGCGACGACTGGGTTTCGGTGGGCGTGTGACAAATTCGTATAGATTGCAGTGTCGTAAAAAAATCTTGGGAAGATACGAAACCAAATTCTTAATCAAGTACTTAACCGATCGGTTGTACTACTCTATTTTTTTTGTTTCTTTTTTCTTTTATCCCACACACACTCTTCCCACTAAAAGTTTAGGAGACCGTGACACGCACCCTAATACAATTTTCCCTCCCATTTTGTGTCCATCCCTCCGGTCGACAACCCATCCATCGTACATCTGCAGTAATATAACGAGCCGCACGAGGAATTAGGCGGGACATAAATTCCAGTGGAACGCGCGCGTTTTATGGATTACTGTGTCGTACATGGGTCCTGTGAGAAAACATGTAATCGCATGTAAGTCCTAACCGCACCGTTACGGGGGGTTTACCCCCGGTAGGCGAGGGTGCCCTTCCCTTTTCCCCGAGCATTGACCAGACAGAGACACGTACAGGGTTTTTGTAACAGGAAACAGCTGCCGTTCCGAAAGGACACTTTTCTGACGATTTTACCAGGGTCCCTTTTTCACCAATAGGCGCCGCCGTTCTCTCGTTCTCTCGTTCTCTCGTTCTCTCGTTTTCTTTGGACGTGTTTTCTCAACGTGTCTGGTTTCCAGTTTCCAGGCGATCCGTAGCTATTGGCCCTGCCAGAGGCTCCGTTCGCGCTTAATTAACCGTAACGCGGTCCTCGTAGCTCGTAACGCCCCGACGTACGCTTTTTCTCCCTTACGCTGGTGACTCTCGAGTGTAAGGCACCGTATTGTTGCCGGAGCAGGAAGCAGGGAGGAGAGAGCACCGGTTGCACGGGACACACCGAGTAATGATGTACACGCGTGCTTACGCTAATAATGATCTTTTGTTTCTCGGCCTCTTTGCGGATTTTTACGGAAGATATTTAATACTGATAACGCCGGGATTTATTGCCAGCCGCCAGACTCTGTTGGAGATAAACGTGCCTCTTCGACCAGCCTCTCTCTCTGTGCTCGAGCTACCCAGATACAGAAGGGGGAGGGACAGAGAGAAAGAGGAACTTTTTCCCCGGTTCGAGTTGCTTCACCGGTAAACGCTAACGACGAAGAAAACGGAATATTCCTCTCGCTTATGGTTCCTCGATATCGAGAGATACGGCCCCAGGATTATCGGGGTAACCTGCGTTAAATTAATGGTACCGAGTTCGGTACCTCGAGTTAACTCGTACACATCCACGGAGCAAGGGCGACAGGAAGCGGGCGGAGCATGGATCGTCGGTTCGACACGTTACACGCATGTAGTTACACGCGCCGAAGAACGCCTCGCGAAACGATTCCGGCTTTTTTTGCGAGACCCCTTTTATTGCCTAATTAAGTGCAATGATCCCCACTCGTCGAGGCGGTCAAGTTATAAGGCGACAGCCGTACCATCGTGGAAAGTAAATCACGTGAAAGTGGATGTACTTATAGGTTCGTAAATCAGTCGGTGCGCTTTTCCACTCGCCGTTTCACGCCGCGTTTTCACGCTTTTTCGCGCCTCCAATCGGTTCTCCTTGGACGCCGCGTGGAAGCGCAAACTGTTAGCCTTGGACGAGCCAAGAGGAACTCTCTTTCTCTTTGATCCGACCAGGCCGTGGAACGCGAAACACGTGGTAACAGGAAGAAGGCGTCCCGCAAGTTCATGGAGATATTTACGCGCTGTCCGCGCACTCGTAAACGTCACCGGCGTGTCTCGCGTCTCGTTTTTCTCGCGCAGACTCGCGCTGACGTGACGCCACTACGGCCGGTTAGCCTTTAATGATGAATAATTAATTTGCGACTCGTTAAGCGATGCTCGACGTCCTCCGGAGTAGGCGCGCACGATTTAACGCCGCTCGTAATCGGATGATTTGATGACAGCGTTTCGTTCCAATCCCTATTTTCTTCTTTTCTTTCTTTTTTCCTTCATGGACGCTATAATGATAGGATTGTACATAGAATGATTCCGCTTTACGCGTTTCTTTTTTTATTCTCACGTATCATTACCGTTTTCGAGCCTGTATTCGCTAGGTAAAACGGTTAAATCACCACTAGAATATGTGTGATTATATAGGTCGATATTCAATAGATTGGCGAGACGTTTTCAATTTCCTTGAACGAAGGGCGTCGTATTAACGAGTGGAGAACCGATGATTTGAAGCAAGCGGTGCCCGGAAATATAGGAGATTTCACACTGTTCGTAATGATACTTCGCGGAGCGAGCTATTTGCAGTGTGCCATTTGACTTCCGTACAATTTGCTCTTGGCGTAGTTTTATCCTTTATTTTCCCCGGTCGCGATTAAAGGCATTTTCCATTTTTCTTGCTCGAAGAGCACAGAATTTCTCGCTAACGTTTCAATTTTTATCACTTTATCAAAACGGTGAAGTAACTGGAATTGACGGTTCGTACACGATCGCCTCGACGTTTCCGTTCGTTCCGTCACGACGAAAACATTTCTTTGTTTCCGCGTGATTCGACACGGCATCAGCGTGCCGACCGATGGTTATTTCCATGAATCGGGCAGCGAATTCTCAATCTTCGGTACGAAGGGTACTAGTTTCCTCGAGGAAACCACTGATTTGTGGCCGCTGCGAATCGATGTTGCCTTAATACTCGGAGCTATAAAGCGCCACGAAACGGAGCTACCGAGAGAAGGATAATAGGAACCTCCGGTGGTTTTCAAAAACGAGCTTCTCGCGGCGTGTACACCGGCAATTTAATAACGGTACCGAGGCCGTGTTAAAGTGTAACGGTTTATGAAATCTACACCGACCGAAATTAAGATTTTCGGCGTAACGTGCCACGGTGCACTCTAATTTCAGGCTACGTATCGTTAACGCTCGACATGCTAAAACCATCATTTTCGCGCAATTAGCAATTTATTCGCGTGTACGTTTCGTGCAAGGAGGAACGAATTTTCAGCAAATATACATCACTGTGCAGCAACCCGTAAAGGATACGCTTGAGAGGTAAAAAAAATCTAACGAAGTTTTTCATGCTTGTCACCAACGTTGCGGGTAAGAGTATAAAGCTGACAGGCACGAATTACTTCGAGACGAATGATTCGAGGGAAACGACGTACACTCGGAGACGCCAGGTATCGAGAATTCTGGCAAAACGTGTCACAACCGCTTGGTACTCCGCCAACTTGCCATTCATTAAGTTTACTCGTGCTTGTCGGTGTACGTGACTTACTGTACGGAATAATTGGACTCGCGTTAAAGTAACAGTTGCGGGGATTTCGCGGCGCTGGTTTCCCAACTTCTCGGAAGATAGCTCGTAAAGCGTCAACCAGTTCTTATTGGCCTCGCTTTTTCAACTCGTGTCACGAGATTGCTCGTTCGAGTTATTCATTCGCGCGACTTAAAAATAACGAACGAACAAGTGAAACAGGTAACTGCAAGGAAACATTTTTTTCTTTTTTCAAATAACCGATGTATCGTTTTTTTTTTTTTTTTTTGTTAGCATTGAATATAATTCAATGAGAATCAATTCGTTACGATTGTAACTGATATTTGTTTGTGATCGAATGTTCACGCAAAACTGTTGGAAATGTCCAATAGTTTTTGTCAACGCGTAACAAATATCATTGGGCTGCTATAAAACGTCGGAAGCCATGCGGAACATATTTTACCCTGGAATCACGTTTCATAAATATTCCGATACGAATGCGCGTAATCGTCTTTGAAATATCGATAATATCTGTGCTGTTATCGTGAAATATTAGGTACAATTTAATACTTTGTCAGCACGTTGGTCTTGGTAGAGAATTAACGATGTGGCCGGTCAAAAATACGACAGGCCGTGTTACGCGTACGTGCGAAACAAGTAGAATACGAAACCGTAAGCACACGATAACCAGAAATACTTATTGCACGGACCGTTCCATGCCTTCCTGAACCCGATAGAATCGTCTAGCCGTGCGCGCGCGCTCGAGAGAGTAGAGAGTTCAATAATCTGCCGCGGCAGATCTTCTTGTCCGGCATTGAAGTCTCCAGCGGCGCTGCAGCATCTGCTGCCGCGATCGTGCCTCTGTCGTCGTTATTTCGCCAACAACATCGTGATCGCTTAAAATTCTCCTTTAAATCAATTATCTTGACGAAGTTGCTCGGGTAATTGATTGTACGATGTTCAAATTGTTCGTTTCTATTTTAATGAAATGAAAAAAAAATTCGAAAGTTTCGGTGTTGTTTTAACCAGAACGTTTTACGGCATTTCCCCTGAATAATTACGTCATTTAAACGTGCTCGACACGCTGGAGCGTAGCAGTGCAATCATTTTTAATACGTTCTACCGTGGTTACAAAGAGAGATTCCTCCGTCGAAAACACAACGAGGCAGTAAACGTCAGTCCTGGCATGCTTTAGCCCGCCAGAAGAGAATACGCCTCCCACCGTAACCCGTGGAAACAGATTTATGATAATCAAGGAGCCACTGGTTTTCATGCTTCGCTGACAGCCTTTTTCTCTGTCCCACCCTCTTTCCCCTTTTTTATGCCCAGTTCCTTAAAGCGAATTTCGATTTTCCAATAAGCGGTCGAGATTTACAGCCTCCGTGTGCGCGGTATCGCGTTCGAGAAGAACACACTTCTTTCTTGTAGCACTTTTTTTTTCCTCATTTTTCTCTTTCTACCTTTCTTACTTTTTTTTTCTCTTTTCTTCTTTTCTTCTTTTTGCTCGCTATATATGCGTTATTTCCTTTTCGATTTTTTTCCGCGCGGGACGTGTTTTTTACTGCCCTCCGTACGTCCCACGAAGAAGACAGTCTGACAACGTCCTTCTCCTTCGCGAAATGGATTCTCACACGTACGGGCACGCACACGCTCAACCGGCCACCTCGTCCCGGCTGTAAGTAATGCATGCGCGACTTCAAACCGATCGTCAAAGTCAGCCGGACGTCGGGGCCTTATACGAGAGAGGAGAATAGGGTGCCCGGGTTTCGTTGTGCGATGCACACGCACACACTTTTGCACCGGGGAACCTGAATACGCGCACCGTTTCGGACACGTACAACACGGCAAAAAGTTACGGAACTTTTCCCAGACATCGGAATGATACTTTCGAGATGATCCCTAAAATTTCGTTCTACGTTCCTATCGTGATTTAACGAGATTTTTACAGCGCAACTTCGGCGATCCTTTTTCGATCGTTCACTCGAGTTTCTGGTAATTTTTATTCGATCGTCGACTGGTCTTAAGATTCCACGCCTGGGGTTCGATGGCGAGCAAAAATTTCGTTTTACGAGCGTTCTTTTTCGGATCGAATTAGCTCGCAGAACACATCGGCGACGATGGCGATCAGAGAAAACGATCAGTAAGAAATTTCAGACGATCGAGAAAATTACGCGTCAAGCAGGTTTTTCGCGCTCGTCGAAGGGAAGGTGATGGGGATAAAAAAAGATATGATATCGCGTCGATTATAATGTTGACGCGAGTCGCGAGCTTGTTTTGGTCCAACTGTATCTCGTGGATGTACGTGTTCGCCGTTGAAGATACTAAAAAGTATCGTGAACTACGCAAATTGTCGCACAGGAGCGCAAAAGAAATTGCTCGGCTAACAAGCTGCTTATAAGGATACCGCGCTTCCTCGGCTAACGAGAAAAAACGAGAGCGTTACGAGCCTCTTCCGAGCTCAATTCGTCGACAGTTCAACTGTTCCGGTGGGTTTGACGACTTTAACGAGAAATCTAGCAATCTTGCACGCGAATTTTGGGGCGTTCTTGCTCAAGACGATTCGCAGGTGAATCGGACAAGTCGAAACCGCAGAAAAGTACCGTGACAAATTAGATTAACCACGTAATGTGGATTTAATTGGCAGTGTGGTGAATCGGGCCTACCGCTTCGGTTTGACGAGCGCCACACTGATTTCGTTCGTCGTCCGAGCAGGAAGCGAGCAGGAGAACGCGCTTATAGATTTTTTTTTCAGATAAAGTAACGAGCCTCGTTACGCTGCCAGATTTACACGTTTCGCGTGAAACTATGGCGGTATGCGATATGAAACGCGACACGCGGAATTTTGATGAGTCTTACACGCATTGAATTGCTACATACTTTTTCCTTCTTCTGTTCTTCCTTCCGTGCATAGTAATGTCTTAGTTAACACTTTATGGTCGATTGTTTCGCTCGCGCGGTTATTGATAGTTACGAATAATTCCGACCGATGAAATAGGAATTTAACGCCATTGTTATGACTTTTCCCACGAAAAAAATTGAGTTAAGTAAGAAAAAACTTTTGAACATTTTATAACTTCGTAATTCGCATACAGATTTAATACATTTCAATGGTTTTCACCTGCCACGATGTTCGTGCAGTTGTACACGACCAACCCACTCTGGCGCCTTGAAATTCTTTATCTCGAGGAATATCGGTCTCGAATAAAAACAGAACAAGGAAGTTGACACTTGGTGACGAATCTTACAAGCAGTTAGACAAACTTTGAGCACCCTCCCCTTTGGACAGGAAATTGATCGGTCGCGCGGCACGCCGAGCGCAATTTCCCAAGCTTCTAGCTGCTGGAAATCGTCGTTTCTTCGCTTTTATCGTCGACGATTTGGACGAAGTCGACATCGAAACGATCCCCAGGGCTCGACCCATTCCACGGGCGCATTAAAGCGTGCGCGACGTCGCGATGCACCCTGTAATTTTGGCAGACGCGATACCGTGGCTCCGACGCGATAAAAGCTCCGCCGGAAGCGGAGGGTCGTTACTCAAAAGCGACGACGCCGCGAGAAATCGATTCCCCGGCGAACACTGCTTCGAAACGCTTTGGCACGCGTGCCAACGCGTGTTTGTTTGCACTAGTTCGACGAACGAGAGTAACGAGACGCGTTTCTCTCTCAAGGTCTCAGAAAAGTCACGTGGCGGACGATTTTCCTCGGTTAGGAAGGAGCATAGCTCGGAAGCACTTACATGGAATTGGTGGTGTTCCAATACATGCTGATCGTCTTCGCGCAGTTGCTCACAGTGGACAGTAGAACCGTTTGCAGGCAGACGAAGAACACCAAAGTTACAAAGGACGTGGAAACCATGGTAACAACGTGGACGAACGAGCAGCGCGCACCGCGTCACCACTGCTCACAGAGATACAACAATTAACAGCAACGACAACAACAATGAATAACAATAACTACGACGACACCTGCACCTCTGTTGCTGTCGCCCACAACCACCTTCCACCACCGTTGCACGAACACCACATTCACACTTCACTATCCTCGTTAGATCGGTTCTCGTTTCTTTTTCTTCTTCTTCTTCGTGTTTTTTTTCTCCTTTTCTTACGATGAACAGCGAAACTATGCGATTCACGTATCCTAGTTCTTCCCTGGTTATCCTCGAAGCATTCCCAGGAATTCGACCAACTTCCGACGAACAGCGTATCCACACACTCTGCACACTCCTCTGGCTCGGTGTCTTCGACCGGAGCGTCTAACGGATGGAGAGTCGTCGAACGCTGACTTCGCGAATCGGTTAATTATTCGGCGGAATCCTCGGCGAATGGTGACTGGTTGTTAGAATCGATGAAATTTTTCCGATGTTCGGTTGCTTCCAACGGTGTCCACCGAGGTACACGTTCCATGGGTCCACCCCGTGTTTCTCTCACCTGGAGCGCACCTTGCTGGCCCTCTCATTGGTCCAACTTTGCCGGAATCGGATCGAAACGATGACAAAACGTCACTGAAGGATTCCTATCGATAGCTCCAATGATCAGACGACACATCGGAAATACGATCGTTTGAAATAGCCACTGGTTCGACGTCGTGCACGAGCAAAGCGGTATCCGACGCTCAGCGACGGGATCACGCGAATCACCGTAGAACCGTGAATTTCCCAAGCATCTCACCAGCGATGCCTTTTCACTGATCGATACGATAGAATACGAACAGAAAACTGTTTCACGATAAAAAAAAAAAAAAAGGGTAAAAATTATCCAACGTTTTTCACCACTGAATCGGAAGCTCTCGAAACACTGAACAACAAAAGCGCCGGTGTCCTTCTCGGCTATCCTGGCGATCGCAAGGAACTATGAACAAGAAACTTCGATCGATTTAGATCGCACTGAGGAATCTCACGGGAGGAGCACAAGAAAGCTAGCGAAACGGAGCGGTATACTTCTCGCCCGGAGCACACCCCCGTACTTTCTCACGCACTTGCGATTCGCACGGGTCGCGTAGCCAGCCAAACGGAGCGACGCTCTCTCACTGTCCACCACGCGGACGGAACCCCACGTCGAAGATCAAATCGGACCTTATCGGTCTTGGAACAATCCAACAGATTCGTGAAACACTGATAAAAACTGCTTCTTCGTTTACTTTTCGTTCGAGTACGACCGTATTCGTCGACACTCGTTACCCGGTCGAACAGCGACGAGAATAATTGTTAAGAGGTACGAGCTGCGTCGAGACGAGCCTCGTGAACGCAGAGAGAACGGTACCTTCCTGCTCGGTGTCGCGGACGCGTCTGTCGGCCGAGCGGACTGTCGCGGCCGTTCGTCTCGCGTCGGCAGCCTCGAATTGTGACCGGGGGTGTCGGGGAGCGCCGAGCGGCAACGGAAACGCACGAAGCCCGAGGACCCTCGTTCCCTCCGTGGCTCGCCGAGGTGTCTTGGTTCGGTCCGCGACTACGCGGTATTACGCCGCCTGCTCGCGAGACGCGAGTTTCCGAGTGGCTCTCCCTGGTTGCGCGTTTCCGTCGCTTTTGCTTCGTTTCGAAGCTCGGTTTCGAAGCTCGAGAGTGCGCCGGATACGACAAGTGTCGTCGCTACGCTACGCAAGATCCTTGTTTCTCGCGCGGTGGTATCGTTCGCGCCGTTCGGTCTTCCAGAGTGTAGAATTCTCTTTTGTATATCGTCCAAGGAAAATGGTTCGAGTTCTTCGTTCGTGTATTCAACGAGGCTGAGTTGAACCGTTTACTCGTACGGATCAACGTTGCTCAGGTTGGTTTTGGACGTTCGACGAGAGGGTGTAGATTTTTTGACGAGTGGTGTTCGGTTTGGTCGGCGATGAAGGTCGCGCGAACGAACGCGAACCGTGAACGTGAGAGTATCTCGTTGAAACGGCGCGAAGAGGAGAGGCGTGAATTTTGGTCGGATTTCTTCGCGGCTAAATCACGAGGTGCGGGGAATTGGATTTTTTTAAAAGCAATTTTCGCGGGGGAATTACGCTCCGTCCGGCGTGCAAGAAAGAAGGGGAGGGAACTTTATTCATCGCGTGCCATGTTTCGCCCTGTGGGTCCGAGTTTTCGGAGTCGATTGAACATCATTAAATGAATTCACATAATTACGGCGCCGTTGATAAGATACGTAATTTCCTGCTTAAATTCTTGGTTATCGTTCAACGCACTCGTTTAATATCGCCTTATACACCGGGACGGGGTGTCCCGGGCATGTGCAAAAAACTTTTACTCTATTCTCGATAGTCACGTAGCTACAATTACTGAAACTTTTATTGCTCCTTTAATAATATCTTAAACTTTATTACGCTCTTAATCGCGATAAATGTTTCTAAATTATACATTACCGATACGAATATTGCTAAATGGATTACTAATTGAATGTAATTCGACTTTAAATATTAGTACTCGCGTAAGTAATCATAACGATACCTACGTATTTTTACGAAATATTTTTTACTCGAACCGATCGAACAAACAGTTACTCCATTGCTATAAAACGTTAACAATCGCTTCGAAAAAAAGGAAAAAAGAAGAGAATAAATTGATCGTTATTTCGCATTAACGATACTTCACTGCACCCTTCTTTTTTTCACCGATTTCGTCGAGGAACACAGGAAGTTAATGGAAACGGTGCGATGCACGATGATCGAGTTAGGGAAAGTTCGCGACAACGTGATCCAGAGAGCCGGTGGTGTCTGGGGACGCTTCACGGATTGCCGTTGCTGGTGTCGCGGTGGTCCGCGTCGGGAAAGGCAGTTTGACACTCATTAACAAAAGCAAGCAGCGTGATAAATGGTGCGGCGCGGGCAGCGTGGCCCGGAATTGCGAAACTCGCGTGGAATTTAATTTCCAGAGCGCGAACGCCGGAACATTGTTTCCATCGAGTTGGAGCGCACTGATTACACAACCGTCCCTTAAGCCTCATTACCGTCACTGAAAATTTCCATACAGCTCGCGGCATGAGCGAGTGCACGACCGCGCGTGGTGGAGGAGGCGCGTCCGGATCACGATTCGCCTCGAGTCTCTCGCGAGCTATGAATTAGCGTCCCTCGTAGTTTTCTTTTCCCGTTCGCTAGACGCGGGGGCTTTTAAGAGAGCGAGAGTGCTTTTCTTGACATACGATCGCCGTTAGTCCTCTCGTTTCCTGTTTCAATTTCGGCACGCGCCCTCCGTCATTTATGTATTCCTCTTGTTTCCATTTTGAATACGCGCTACTGTGATTTCTTCAGAAAACTTTAGTTCTTCGATTGTCGCAATACGCGGTACTTTATGAAAGAAATGCTTTATCTTTGAACTTATCCAATCTTCCTTCGTCGATCGGGTCAAATTGGGTTGAACTTTAAAATTAGCCTACGAGCTCTCTTTTTATTACGTTCGATAAAAAATCGTGTCACGAGGGTGCAAATAGTTTTGAAAAGTAGGACGTAGGACTTATCCAAACAAAGATGCGAACGGAAGAAAAAGAAGAAGAAGTAGAAGAAGAAGAAGAAGAAGCAGAACCTACGAACACGTACTTCTCGTACGTACCTATGTACATACGTCAAGAATGCAAGATACAGGGGGAAGAGAAGAAACGATACGTTGCATGCTTTTGCAGCGTGCATACGTGCATTCGCGACGAATGCACCCGAGTACGTGGCGCCCTCCTCGCAAACCAGGGACGACGATCATCCTCCGTATTGCTCTCCCATCTGCAACGATCTTCTCGGGGGCATGCTCCTTGGCTGTCTCGCATCTCGAAGAACCGGTATCTACCCACGGACAGTCATGTCGGTCATTAGTCCGACTAATGTAACGCTTCAAATTCTATCGGGCCACGGCGCCGGGATGCGTTGCATCCTCCCACTAGAAAGTCGATGAATCGTTAATATAGAACGGAGAACACGCCCGTTTCTAGAGATTCCAAGGGGATCACCTGGACCATTTTTTTTTTTTTTTTTTTTTTCTTCCAATAGAATATAAATTATGGCTCTGTGTAATTTTTCTTAAATCTTTTTTTCGTGTTCTCATGGTTAGGCGCTGTTAACTGATTGGAATAGGTACGTTTTGAGGTAATTGAAAATTGAAAAAGGTTAACGCGACTCGTTATGGAAAGAGTCTTTCCTGTTGTTTGTTTTCTTTGGAATTCGTGATGAAACGGGGCAACTGGGAATGATAGAATCGTCTCAAGAGAGGCGAGGTATACGACGGATCGATAATCGTTGGCTTACTTTTGCCCTCGTCATGGCTGATTAAACAATCGTGTTTCGTCGCGTATGTTTGCGTCCTTGGCCAAGTCTCGAGTGGCTCGTTTATGTTCGATGATGCGTCAGTTCCCTCCCGCGAGCTCGCGATTGCTAACATCATGCTTGTGGGACAAGAAAGTCGTCGGAAAATGTATTGGTAGTATACGTATCAAAGAAGCGAACCTGTGTGAAAGTGTGAATGAAGAGTTGCAATAAATTAAAACAATCTTTGTGAGAGATCAAGCGTTGTTCATTCTGTATCTCTTTAACAGATAGATACATAAAACCAATTACCATCCTTTTCTTTTTTTTAACCGTTCACCATATTCTTTAATTAGTACATTCCGAAGAAAGAACCTGGAGATTCATAAATAAAGAGAATAGACACCACACGAAAGTAAAAAAAAAGAAAAAAAAAAGGAAAAAATCCGGGTTTAGGGTTACCCATGGGTTTAATAGAGTCAAGTCACGTTCCATACCGCGATATCCTTAAATCGTCCTCAAACAGAGAGACGATCGAGATCCCGATCGTTGACTCATGATCCGTTTGTTACACATCTCCGCTTCACGGCTATTTTCTTCCTCGTTATCCTTTCTTTTTCTCTCCTCGAAGCGACTCGATCTCACACGATCGAGGAATCGACCAACCGAGTGCTCGACCAGCCGATGGAGATATCAAACGGATGCACGCCGGATAAAGAGGTGAAGAGGCACTCCGATCGGTAGGTTGTATAAATACCACCAGTCATGGAGACGAGAGTGCTTCGTAAATATTGATCGTTATTCTTGCGGTTCTCGCGGACTCTAGGAAAAGAAACGTCGTTGGAAAAGCCAAATCCTATGTACACAGGAGCGAAGGATGCCCATTTCGAGGGCCGTTCTCCCACTGTTCGAGGATAGACCGACAACTGCTCGACTCGTTGAAACCGCAGACATTCCGTGATGGCAGGTGTACTCGCGTCGGTTTAGAAGCAACATTTGTACCGTTTACGGAAAATCTGCGAAACGTTCGGTTTGTGTTTGCACCGACCTGGTATTCATGCTCCAACAACCTTCTAGAGAGTTTCAGATCGAACGGATTGATTACTCGTCTGGTTTCGCTCGAATTTTAAATGTTTTCGTATATTAGCTTCGATCATTGACGTGGCAATATTTTGGAAATAAGACTAAGCGTGATTTCACACATGATTCAAGTCGGAACGAATTCATCGTGAATTCTGTGATTCAGCGCATTCTGCGCCACGTCATTCGGGAACAGATGACATTTGCTTCCTAGTAAAAGAAAGGAACGGGTCATCGCCAAGAATAATCAGAGTTCCACTAAAAAATTTCACTTTAAACGTCTGATAGTTTTAATTAATACTTAACTACCAAGTTCCAACAAAAATTGAATTCGAATCGGGAACGCAGCCACGCAGGAACGCTTAACCCTCGGTTGACGCATGGTTCGCCGACAAAAGTCTCGTGGAAAGTTTTCAAACGAGCTCGACCCCATAATGAATTTTCAAGTGGCCTCGGAAAAGGGAGCCTGTGGGACAGCCGAAATCCTGTGCACACATTAGGAGACGTGGCGGTAGGAGAACGCGTTTCAGCTTCTTCGGTTCTCGAGGGTCTATCGGCGGCCGGGCCAGCCCAACGAATCCGCAGTCATTCGGGAAGGCAGGTGCAACGATCCGGAATTGGTAATTCCGTGGAAAGTCCCAGGGCGAATATCAAATCCTAAAGTTATACTTACACTCGGCTGAGCCTCGTGCATCGGTGTCGATAATTCAGTGGCGTGGATCGTATAATCACCTAATAGTCCTTGACTTTAATATTTCGTAGCCGGTTTGATTATTCCCCCTTTCCCTTATCGAGGCCGAGTCGCGAATCAAGGAAGTTGCAGCATTATTAATGCATCGGTATCGATGACGCTACCGCTGGAAATAAATCACCCGGAGGCGAGGACCGATGATAAATTAAACCATCGCTGTTGCAGAAATTTATTATCCTAATCGGCTACCACCTCCCGCGCGTTTCTACGATCTCACCGCATACCTCGATTCGCTTCTTTAGTTCCGTGTTTTCGCGTCGATCGTAAGAGCACCGATTAATGTCACCGAAATTACAAAACCTTGTTCGTATTCCGCGTCCTTCTGCCTCTAGCTTCGTTTGCTTCTAGGTTTAAACGAATTATCATATTTAAATAACACCCGGCTCGGAGAGCGACCGATTCACACAGAGCTTCACGGTCGATTCATGATCCCCGGTCACACCTTGTGAAATGCTTAACGCCCATCGATCATCATTATTCAGCGGCGTTTGCCGAATTCACCAGTCGCGTTCCAACGCGCTCGCATACACCCATACGTTTCCAAACGTTCGCCGAGTCGAATCCATTTCGCTTCATTACCGATCCATCGCGGCGATCCTCGGTGACCCTACCTTGAACTACGATCGGACGCGTCGCCTCGAATCTCGCGTCCCGATCGTGATTCGAGACGTCTGTCGAACGCGTAAACGCGTCACTACCTTCGTCAAATGGATTATTTCTGCAGGCAGGAATAGACACGAACCTATAGAAGCAATCGAAGATTCATCTTCGATGTAGACGATACACCCAGTCGCGCTAATTGATCTGGACCCTAAAGAGATTGACACCTGTGGGACTCGAGAGATTTTAGGAAGACGCCCGTGCGGCGATCGTGAAAGATTGCAGGGATCCATTAGCCATTAGCGAACGTTTACGCGCGTCGAGGTGTCTGCTGGAACAATGGGAGCCACCAGAATAGGAATCGATTTCTACGGCTTTCTTTTATCCCACTGAGGGGCGCGCTTTTCGCTATCTTTTTCGCATAATGCATTAACTCCTCGATCCCTGCGGCGCGTACGTATTTAATTTGTAAAACGATCGGCTGTCCTTGGAGGTGAGCGTGAGCACTGGCGTCGGAAATACGCGAACTTGGCGAGATAGGATCTGATCGAGGAATTATTTCTTGCGGTGGTGTCTGTTGTGAAATTTTCCCGATATATTTTTAGCGTTACCTGGCGTTGAGGTTAAAAATTCTACGATGGAAAATTTCTCTAACATTTAAACACGTGCATCGATAAAGATTACGAATCCTTTTCATCTTCTCAAATTTCAAAAATTACACGTCTCGGATCACTCGCAGCAAAATACTTTGATCTTAATCTACATTTTAAACTCGACAGACAAAAGAATCCATAGAGATCTATCTTTGAGACAGGCCGGCTACGCCACTGAGCGTATCCTGGAATTCGACACACAGGCGATCTCGAGGCGCCAAGACAATGGTCCCTCCCCATATCCCTCATTGTTTCGACCACGTCTGGAATCTTAAAAGACTATCCATTATTATACTCCCATCGAGAAAGAGCGATGCCAACCCTCTTCTTCGGCCGTGTCCGCGTAATAATTGAAAGGGCACGGGACACCTGCCCGTGAAATCGACGCACGTAGCCGGGGATGTCCGTGAAAAATTATGCCGCGGTACCACTCTTCGGGGGCGATCTCGCTTCCTTACTGATCCGTAGCGTATGGACTCCGTGACGAGCCGCCTCGCGTGTAGTACGTGCTTAACTTACATCATTACGCATTTCAATGGTCGACAAATTATACTCGTGGCGCGCGTGTGCATTGGCGCGTTCGCGTGTATCTCTTGAACACGCGGCAAATAGAGAAAGAAAGAAAGAAAGAAAGGAAGGGAGAAAGAAAGAGAGAAATAGAGAAAGAAAGTGGACGTTGTTTGGAAAGCAAAGTCCCCTTCGGCAGGACGCCTTTTCAGGAGTCGCCGCGACGATACACGGGTTCGAGGACGTACACAGGATTCTACGGGAATCGAACGGGCATAATGCGGCGAACATACGTGTGCGGGCTGCATAATCCACGGTAAAACGCGCCGACCGGCATAATGCCTTTGCCCACCATAGGTGTACCATATTACGAGGGAGGAAGGTGGCTGCACTTTATCTACACACTCGTTCGTTCGCCGGATGCGTGTATATATAGAGAGATAGAGAAAGAGGGAAGCGAGAGGGTAAAGGGGGAGGTTGAAAGGGAAAGAAAGAAAACGAGAGAGGGGGTACAGGCTAGAGAAACGTAGACACAGAGGGAGACTAGTTTCGTGATAGAGAGAAAGAGAGATCGAAAGGAGCACAATGGCAAATGGTATTCTATTATTCCAGATGGGGATCGCGGTATCTTCCTCGCTCCTCGAGGAATGCAGCTATGAAATCATTCTCCAATATCTCACCGTGGCCTCACGGTTTCTCCCCCTAGCCAGGTCCCTTTCTTTTAACCTGTGTAACCACTGTTATCGAAAAATAAACCCTAAACTAATGTCAACCCCCCTTAATGCTATCTCGTTTTTGGTTGCGGTCATTTATCATCCTCCTTTTAATAATCCTCTTTCCTGGTGCGGTGCATATTAATTTGCGAGCTCAGCGGTGCACGTGTTTGTCTGTTTGTCGCGTCCAATTAATATTTAAGATTGATAGCGTTCAGTTCATTTCGTTTCAATCGATTAAATTTTTTGAAGTTTCTACTATTTTCTGAGATAAGATGGAAGATGAAACCGTTGTAACGAAATCGATTCCGAACGTCTCGCGTGGCTATTTTATTTATGGCCACGGGTCAGCCATCTTGAGTCGCGAGAGGACACCAGGATCCCTCTTAACGCTTTCATTTCGCCTTTACACGAAGAATCATGGTTACCCATTTTTTCAACCCCCTGCGCACACTCGTGGGTATATTTAAGATCCGCGTGGTTCGTTTCCTTTCGCCTTTCTCTCCCTTCTTGGTCACCATAGGTCGTGCTGTCTCTGCGGTTAGGAGGGAATAAGAAATTGCGGGCAATGATTCGGAACAGGTCCCCATCCAGCTCCTCCAGCGACGTTTTTTCGTGGCTCGTCGTTTGTTTGCTCCGTTACTTCGCGCGCCGGCACACAGGAAATATGCGGTCCATGAAACGAACGCCTGTCCGAGGGGCGGTCGCTATGCTCGTTTGTAACGCAACATTTATGCTTTCGATCCTGTGAACTTTGACAGATACGCGACGCCCATGGTTTTGCTACGTTTTTTTCCCTCGAATCTGGTGCGATAATATTATCGGCCTCGAGTCTTGCTTCGAACATCTTTTTTCACTCGATAACACGTTCCGTGCTGTGGTTTAGTGATCCACAATAGTCACCAAAAAAAAAAAATCTTTCATTGTACGAAAGAAGATATTTTTCTAGTCGAGGATTGGCTAATTTAAGTGTTGAAAATTAGCTGCTATCGCCATTTTTTTATATTTGCGTATTCTAAAATAATTTTCAATCTTCTCGTTCGAAAGATCTGTTAATATTTACGAGTCATTTGTAGCATGGAGCGTATTAATAGGTGATTCTAAGAAAATCACAGTAACTGAAATTTTTCCGAGGGAAAAGAAATAATAAAGAATGTATACTACATTACTGGACAACTTGAGTATTATTAGGAGACACTTTTAGACATGTTCAAAGATAGCTTTGCGCCTACCACCGCTTCGCACCCAGACGGAATTACGAATGTTTGGCATTTGGGGATTAACCTCAGGACTTCGAAGGGATCAGAGAGACTAACATAGCTCGTAACTCTTGGAAGAATAGATTTCGAATCGATTCAAGCTTCTAATTTCCCATTCTTTTTTCAGACAAAAATTTCCTCTATTTTCTTCTATTTTAAACCGCTAACAAACCAAATACCAACAGCTAAACGCACCAAAATAACTTACAAATATTTTCATTCTCTTATGATAAAAATAAACTGTAATTTGAAAATAATCGCCCCGCAAAGAGATTCGCACCCTTTTAGGGATATCTCGTGTAACAAGTTTGCATCTGAAATTTCTACCGACGTCGATACAAGGAATAATAATTCATGCATATTACCATGGACAAAAACGCGAAATAATAACCACGTAAACGCCATACAATATAAAGAAACGAGTGATAATTGCAGCTCGCCGAGTTCCAACAGTGCGTTCGCGAATAATAGCAATCAAGGACGATCATTGAGCAGCTGAAGCATTTCAGCCTGTATAAGATCGCCTACGTGATGGTTTGGCCCTTCGAATCTATTACACTGAAAGAGTATCATTTCGTGCGTACGACAGGTGTGCAACGCGCTGAACGAGAGAGTTCGGTAGCTTTCTCGCAGAAAGCGAGTCTAAGCGTAATTTCACCTGCCACAAGCTCTGCCAGTTGTCCATCGGACACATATGGAAGTGCGAATCTGCTGGTCGAAATTTCATACCCTCCTGCAGGCCAATAAATCCAGCCACGTGTTCGATTTGCTCGTAAAAAAATTTCGTGGATGTTCAGAAGTTAGCACGCTGTTTTGCAAATATTTTTACGAGATGTCAATTCTCTTTGGAAATTTCGTTCAAATTTGATCGATCGAAGAAACTACTCCATCATTCCCCGATTGGATTAAATTGTTCCCCGAACCACTTTCGCTCGCGGAACCAAAGTAAAATAATTACTTCCAAAGTTTCCTACTTACGAGAAAAATGTCGAAACGATGAACAAGATCTACTTTCCAAGTAACCCCAACCAACGATCGATTCTTCGACAGGTTGCGATCAAGTCGCGGTACCTGGTAAGATTTACAGTCAGTCGATACCATCTTGACCGTACCAACATCCGCCGTAAGTAGTTAAAAACAATTACGTTAATCGTTGGCGGTGCAATTAGCCGCGATCGGAAGCGAAAAGAAGACCGTTCGCCGGTCGAATTGCTCGTTCCCTTTTCCGCGTGATTCACTCGTAACATCTGCCCCTTTTTAGCGGGGGCCACTCGAGCTTCCATCTTGTCGCTTCGATTCGATGGAAGCTCGAATCGCGGACAGATAGCGATCGGGAATTCGCGTTGAAGCCTTCCCTTTTCGGGATTCCATAAAGAGCAAGGAGTGTGTGTAGCGAGCTTAATGTCGGTGCACCATGATCGACTTCGTTCCCTTTAGAGAGCAGCCTTTGTGCTGACGCACACCACCAACTGATTTAGCCTTAATTAGCTTTAGGTCCGGGCTTTAATGCACACAGTGATTCCGTGTCTTCGTCTCTCGTTCTCTTTCCCTCTGTTACGGGCATAGATGTCTGGCGTACGTAGAACAATCGTGGCGGTGTGTCGCGTAATGGCGTAATGCTCGATCGACGCCACGGAATATCGAACACTTTCTTCGGGTATCGATAATGCCTCGATTTATTGGCCGGTGTTTAGCCGGTGGCCCAGATTCTTCGGTCTCGGGCATGGTGAAGTCGCGTGCGGCACAATGTGAATTAGCTTCGCACGTTAATAGTCCGTATAAAGCGTGGGCGTGGTAATAAGTAAGGTTTATGCCTTCTTTCGGCTATAAAGTTGATCGATAAAGCTAAAAACTACATCGCCTTGGTATGCGTGTCTTTTTTTCTTTTTCTTCTTCTTTCTGTCTGTTTGATTCATAATGGCCGGCTTCGTTGGACGCCGATATTTATCTTCTTCCGCTTCGAGTCGGTCTCTCGTTCCCGCCTGGGAACACACGCCTTTTAGCGTTCTGCCGCGTACGCAAATCGATTGCTTTGAACAATCGTGGTTCCACGCCTTGATGGTGCGTATCAAGCCTTGCCTGTAGAAAATCTTTCGCGGTCCATATGGAGAGCTTTCGATTTTTTCGCCGCCATACATCAAATAGTCTATCAAATTGGTTTTTCGATTTATTTTTTTGTTTCACCGATGCTGAATATTTGTATATCAATATCAAACAACGTCAATATTGTAGGGACTTCAAAATTGATTTCTAGCACAGTAATAATTATTTCCGCGTTGAAACTGTATGAAACATCGAAATATTGAATTTCGTTACAACTCAATAGGATTCAAATCGTCGGTGTAATTATGGTTTCATACGAATCAGAATTAGTAGAAGTCCTGAACGTACGTCCGTAAATAAATAAATTACTCAAAATCTGGTTGGTTGGTTCTATGAATTAGTTACCGGAGCACAAATTAACGCGCCGATACCGATTCGTGTTACATTGTTGTACCGCGACAACACCACCATAATACAGCCTATAATAACAGCAATATTCAATTGTGATAACGTTTAATTAATTACATCAGCGTTTTGGGCGAACCTCAACGAGATATACGGCCATGCGGTGTCACGCAAGTTGCAACTGTTTGAAAATATTTGAACAGACGGCAGGATCGGTGAATTGTAAGCGGTGAAATCCATTCCACGACGAATACACCTGCGGGTGAAGAGGAAAGGCAATAAAACCTATTCGATAAATTTGTTTCGGTACCGGCGAATCGAACCGAAGAACTGTATCATTATGAATTTTATCGTGCCACGTCAGTTCTTCGGACCATGTGCACGCTTGATGAACTAGAACGCAATCATCCAGAGTCATTATTATCGCTCGGAAAAACAATATACGCCACGTTGAAAACGAACGAATCGAACGTTGTGTCATCTGGGGCTTTTGCGGCTATGAAAAGTTACGCAATTGAGTGGCGATCGCAGATGGTCAGCGTGAAACTGGGCAACTAATATATACCCGATATTGCTATAAATATCGAACGAAATCATTTTGGGCGTTTAAGAATCTTTCACGGAGAATTGAACGAGCCGATCGATCAACGGGTATCACGTTGAACATATTCTCTGCCACGATTATCTAATGATTGAACAAATTTCTAATTGTTCTTTTTAATTCCAATATTTTAAATTCTAAAGACATCGGGTCTAACTTTGAAATACAAAAAAAATTTATACAAATATACGTGGATTCTCGAACAAAATGAACCAAAAGACCCAGATCCAGTTCTCTCTCTACCTGTCGCCCTTCCGACAGTTTTACGCGAAAGCGATAAGTGGTCGCTGGTCCGTGTTCATAAAAGGGAGTAAAATTTCGTCGTCGAGCGAGAGTACGCGTCTTGCGGGGCCGATTCGAGCGCGAAACGATCCTCGCGTGGTCGACAAGCGCGTTAAGTTCGACCGCGTTTCGGCTGTTCCATCGGACGTTTACGACTCGATGGCAAGCGTACGCTTGGAACCGGTTGCTACTGAGCGCGAGCTGATTTCGTCGAGTCGGACCGTTTATGATAAAATAACGCGAATCGTTTCGCAGGTGGGTAACGTTTTAAGAGGCGACGATAGGGCCACTTGTCCCGATACAAGCCGCACGTTTCCCGGAGAATTTCGCGTCGTGAAACCGCTCGTCGAACGGCACGGCCCCGAAAATAAAAGGCGGAATTGAAATATCGTCGGCATGGTTTCTTATATAACTTACACCTCGCGGCGCATAAATTATCCGTGTTATTACGCTGACGGAAAGTAGAGGAGATAAATTCACGAGATAAATAGCGATACGCCATAAAGTGAGTCGTTGTTTTACGAGGCCGGGATACATTTATAATATTCGCCCGTATTTCACCGGCTGGTTAGCGCGACGAAAAGTCGACCAACTTTTTAACGATTACAACCGCGAAAGCTTCTCACGGGATCCGCGAGATCTGCAAGGGATATGCTGATCACGTACCCGTTCGCTAGCGGTGCGGTTTTTCTTTCCATCCTACGCTACATCGTACCGTTTTATGCTGCTTAATCTTTCTTGCGCGCGAAAAGATTGTACCGCAAGGATTCCTTCTTCTTTCCGCGCAAATTGTAACGGCCGGAATGGTGTTGGTAAATGGAAATTATGTCTGATTATTAAGAGAAAGTGATAGATCCTCATTGGAAGAAACATTAGTGTAATGATTCATAACAGTAATTTTATTTGCAATAGGACAGTGATGAATGATACAGCGATATACTCTACAATTTCTCTTTCCAAAGCGGAACAGCGCAGCGAACGACGAGTATAAGAACTATATAGAATTCTCTATGCGTACAGAGAGTTAACAGGTTCATGTAACCATCGCCAATTCAAAATTTCCATTCAATGTGAACGCCAATTATCATTCAACAGCCAGACAATGTAGTCGTTGCCAACAAGCTCGACTAAAAGGACTTAAACGGTGGTTAAAAACGACGGCCACGTTAGGGTGTCGATGTGCACGAGCGTATCGGTTACAGCGTCGAGAAGCAATTGGTTTCACGTCACGTACGAAACAATCGTCGCGAAGACAAGGAGAAGGTGTTAGGCCATGGTCAAGGCTGCGTGAGTTTCGACGAGGGACTCGAATAATCGCGAAGGACACGGGCCACGATGGCCGATTTCGATTCGTTTCCGTTGTAAAATTCGCGATTCTCCACGCGTCCACGTGGAACACGGCCCGGAGACGCATTCCTGGATCTCGACAACGAAAGTGGACTTAAGGTTGCTCGTTTCTGTGGAATCTGAACGGGACGAATCAACCGCACTGATACCAGACTACAGATCACGTAGCTACGAAAATATTCTTTTCTTTCGACGTCCCGTGGCGAAAGTGGTCCGACTCCGAGCGACGATCGCTCGGTAAGCAAACAATTTTTACATAATCCAGAGATTTCTCTGGGATTGCGTAAACCGCAAGGTGCGAATACTCGTTGACGTTTTGAAAATTCGAGAGTGTCTTTTCTCTGCGTTAGAATCAAGTCACGAACGTGCCACGGTACGATAAAAAATCTAAACCCTCGTATTTTCTTCTTGTCCCTTTTCGAGGCACGATATCAATAAAATAAGGTGCATCGTCTCGTGTAAAAAAATACAATAAAAATTCTGCAATTCTCACGAAGTGTCCAAACACACGAAACAGCAATCAATAAATTAGCGAACACGGTGACGTGCGCGGCGGGCAAAGCGTAAAACGAGAGGAGAGCACACAACGATAACAAGGTGGCGGACAAAGAAGAACCTTGGTAAACCTGTCCGACCCTTTTTACCCCAGATTCCCGGGTTCATGAGACGGTGCACGCAAAGTCGGCAGAATTTATGCATCGACGGCAAAAAGCTCCTCCTCTGGCTTCCTCTTTTCACGCGTTACTCCTCCCCTTAGCACACGTGTGCACCGTTGTAGGAAATCATAGCAGATGTATTTTCCTCGTTCCTGGAACCAGCCTGCTGCAGATTCCCACTGAAACGAGACGAGGAGGACGGGGCCCAGATTCATTGTAACACGTGCACGCGTGTGTCGCGCGGAGTTCGCGTATAACGCGTCTCCTCTTGATGAGAGAGGATTGCGCAACGAGGTCAAGCACGGAACGACGCTGGGTTCACGATGTTTGAAGCCTCAAAAACGGAGGAAGGGAAGCAGAGGCGAGCTGCCTCCGCGACGGAACGCGCCGCTTGATTGTCGTTCTTAATGTCAATAGGAAATGACTCACTCCTTAACGCCGCAATGATATCACGCTCCGGTCGTGCGAGTGTAAGAACGAGCGGCCAAGTGAGCTCGCTGGTTCACGAGATCGCGATTCGATACGCGGGGATGTGGATGCGATTTCACTCTGAGAGCGAGCGTGTCGTTGGGTGACTCGTTACTGGAATGGGAGTTTAGGGAGTTTTAACGAGCGCGTTATTGATCCTTTTATTGTAATTCGGGATGATGTCATTTTCTGATTTGGCGAATTTTATAGTTGAAGGAATGAATTAAAGAAAGAAACTTTTATTTCGTATTCTCAAGAATAAAGTGGGAAGTCTGTTATATTTGATAAACATACGAAACAAATTAAGGAAATAATAGATCGAACGAGAATACGATACACACGAGCATCTACCACGCATAAATTTCCAAAGTTCATATCTAACGATCAACATCCACCACGGTGCTTTCGTAACGAGCAAAGATTTATAGGAGGACCCTGACCAGGAAAAACACAACACTGTGTACACACCGAGTTTATACGCAGAACAGCCTAAAAAATCGATCGCGTTTACTCGCGAGCTTTATGACGCTATTTGTCGCGGCTAATTGTCAATTAGAAAGCGCGACACGCATAAATTATTCATAGAGCGGCAAGATTTAGAGGCCATTGAATCGCTACGTACGCGCAACCAGAAAACCCGAGTAGCAGACGGTCAGGAGAGCCGTCCGGTGTATCTACATAGAATGGGGGTCTGCACCTTTCGAAAGTCTGGTCGAAAAATAAAATAAAGGGCGGGTTACTATCGGTTCTAGAAGGGTGAGCGCAGCTATCGTTCGCGCGGATCTCTATTGTTCGTTAGATCGAGCTCGGCCGCGTTCTAATGGCGGGGAATTCCCTCGAGCTTCTCCACGTCGGGACGAATGTGGGTCACACGGCTCGCCTATCGAGAGCAAAACGAGACAAAACGAATGCAAAATCGTGCATGGCTGGTCTAGCCGCGCGGAGACTTTACCGGTGGCGTAGGTGTTTCTCATAGGCGTCGCTAGGAATGCCGATTGTACGGTCTTTGTAATTATTTAGGTCGTCGAGGCATAGGATTGTGCAACGCGAAAACGAGACGCGACTCGAGGCGACATTTAAAAAGGATCGTCGTCGACTATAGGCTTTCATCGAAATCCATCGACACGGCGGATGAACTTTTGTCGCCGGCCGCCATTGTGGACGCCGAGAAAGCTTGATCGTGATCGATTAATCGTTGGTCGTGTCTGGCCTCGTATAAGAAGGCGCCAGGGCGTCTTGCGACAACGAAAAGCAAATTGCAACGCGTTACCAGTGGAATATAATAACGAGGTGGCTCGAATTTCATGCTGGAAGTCATCCAGTTCCGCCATTTTGTTTTTATAGAGGAAGACTGATCAAAGGCAAATGGAATGTTTATGTGTTGCGTTTACGGATAAGGAGAGCGAGCACTTAATAAATTTCTTATGTAAAACAGCGATCGCTTATTTGTCAGTGTTAATTGGCAACTTTCTACGTGGCGATTTAAAGATCAAGCATGGAGTTGGATTGACGCGTGCAGTGGCGATTGAATGCCCGACGAGGATCGTTTCGCGTAATTCGAGAATGGTTGGTGCTGTCCTTCGTAAATTTTGGATTAAACGTGGCGTGGTATTTTTAATTTATACACTTTCGTTGTACATATGTTGTACAACTTAAGTAGCAGTTACTCTCTCAAAGAAATTGGCTTTCGATTACCATATCCTTTGCAAGATGGATTTGATTGTTCTATTTAGAAATTTGCTAGATCACTGAACAATTTATCAAATCTATCATCGAATTATTTTCACAATAATTTGCCAATGCACCCAAACACGTGTAACTTTGTTCGGATCTTCAAAGAATCTCACATAAATTACCTACAACGGAAAGAACTGGATCGAGCGAACCCAAACTCACGGACGACAATGTACGATCTCTCATCACGACGCGAGCGTAATGTGTGTCGCGTCTTTAAGAAGCCGATTTCTTGTAAGTCTGGTTGTGTGAAACCACGGATCGTGCTCGTCCAATGTCCCGAATCCGTGCAGCCGGCAAACGAGCTGGTTAGGAAGACGAGAAAGCGCAGCGTGTCTCCAAAGATCGCCGGTATATCTTGCAACAAGGTGAGGTAAGCGAGCGATTCCGGAGCAAGAACGCTCGTAAAAGCGGCAGCAACGGTTGGTCTAGAGACAGTGGATAGGAAGAAGACGAGAAGCGACGAGAAGTATACACAAAGCGTGACGGTAGTTGTAGTTCCAGACGCGGAGGAGGAGGTGGATGAGGAAGAAGTAGATCTACATAAGAGATCATGACTCGAAGCTAGCCGAGTTTCGCCGCAGCCGAGAGGAGAAAGTTACCAGGAACTGTCTGAATCTGCCCGATTGGCAGCCTCCTTTTCCACGGGACCAGGCATTGTAGTCACGAGCATGCAACTATAACAGCAACGATAATGCTCGACGACGACTCCGACTACGACGAGGACGATGAGGAGTAGGACGTCGATGATGCGTCTTTTGTTTCACCCATTCTATCTATTTCTCTCTATTTCTCTCTATTTCTTCCTCTCTGTCTTTATCTCTATCCTTGGCGTCGATTCTCTGGCAGTCGTATTTACACAGTTCTCGATCATCCTTCTTCTCCGTTCCACCGTGTCGTTTCTCTGTGTCGAGCTCCCGTAGCGACGCCTTCCAATCGCTTTTCGCAATCGATTCTACCGGCAGCTTAACCCCGACTGATCCTAGTCCCAGGCCATTAGTCGCAATTAGTCTCAACGATGAATTTTCTATGAGCGAATAATCAGCCACGGTGTACACGTAACGTGTACCAACGGGTTGTCACTGCTCCACCAATTACACTTTCATGATCATGAGACCAGGAGACGTAAACCGGCGGCTTACGCTTGCGGAACATCGCAAAGAAATCGATCCATCCAGTCAGAAGCTGGCAGCCAACTCCTCACCGACGCGTCTTCTCCGCTCGTTTTCGAAATCGGCTATGATCATACAGATTCTCCCCGTTAACCGATTAATCGGCAGCCAGTAGAATGCGGTCGTAAGAATCGTTTCGCTTAACGAGTCGCGATTACGATCATGCAAATTTTCTTAATTAACGGCGACCCGTCCGCGGCGGAGTGTTTCAAAAGTGAAACCGTTTCGTGTCGGTTCGCCTCGATTTCAATTACTTTGCCGTTCACCTCGACCTATTGTCCGCGAACACAATTCGCGAATGAGCTAGATCGCATAGATCCCCGCGATCTCGACGATCTCTCACGCCTTCTCGGCGCAATGAATTTCATCGTTCGCTTCACGATCGCTTTAGACGTTGCGTAAAACCTAATCGTTCGATAATTGGGGAAATTACCGTGGTAACGTTGCTTGAAAAAAAAAAAAGACGGATCAGCGGTTTCCTTTTTGCGGTAAATTTCATTGCTGGGAGAGAAAATTGGTCGGTTGATAGAATTCTTGTCGTTTCAACGCGACGCCCACGCGTCGGTGTATTAAACGCGACTGAATTGCGGTGAGCGGAGGTTCACCTCGTGTACCAGTTTCTGAAAGAAACTTCGCCGCGTTGCTGGAGATAAGATAAGGGTGTTGTAGGAGTGGCAATTAAAACGGCGATCGGGCGTCGCATACGCGAACCCAACGGTGCGTTCATTGCCGATAATGTGACGAATAAAAGGAAACGTGTTATCGTAAGCAGTATTATAGAGTCTAAAAGATTGTTAAAAAGAGTGGAAATCTTTTTCCATTTTTTTTTTTTTTTTTTTTTTTCGTATTTTAAGTAGGTAGGTTGTCAGCGGTCAATCACTAATGCGAATTTCTACTTCGAATCATTTTTAACCGTGGGTGGTAGCTATTTTGGTTATGAAATTTTACGATAAAATATTTGTTAATGTGTTGGACGACTTAATTGGTAAAAAATGAAAGGATCCGGGTTTAGAGTTTAGCTGAATAATTTGGATGTTTTTTCTCTGCAATTTTCATGTGTTTATGGTAGAGTTATAAACAGTAGTCGTTTCGATACGGAACTATGCAGAGGAAGAAATTTATGGTTGACCTAAATAATTTAATTGGCAGAAAAGTCTGGTGATAATTAAATTCTCCAAGATTTAATTCCGCTTTCTTCTAGCAAAGCGCACTTCACGTTGAAGGCGTGGGCAAATTTTTAGAGGGCATTGCACGCCTGTGCAGCTGCAAGTGTTGCAATTAGTAGTTTTCGCAGGTAACCAGCTGTAGAACTCGCATGCAAAACTATACAGTGTGTTAAAAGTCAATGAACAGAGGCTTTATGAGTCAATAAAAACTGATTGGAATAGACAGATGTCTTAATTAACATATATTCAGAAGCGTGTTGCTTCAGAGGTGCTTAAATTTTTGTAGGAAGATATGAATATGCGAATTCTTCTTTAAATATCGTATGCATATTACACACAATGCTATAACGAAAATGGAAGAACTTTCAAACACTTTTCAACCTATACATTTATTGAGAAGGTATTCGGAATAAATAACTCTCGACGCTTATCTTTGGAATTTATGTAAATATTTATTTAACAAATACCAGGTATAACGAAGCCAAAAAAAAAAAAAAATCACGATACTACTTAAAAAACACCTTGAACTAGTAATAATTTAATAAACGTCGATGTTCGAAGAAAAAAGTAGCAACAATTAAAATTAAGTTCGCAATCCAGAACTCTAAATTAAGCAATCGTGGGGCATTAAGATTTTCTAAAATTTAAATTTTTAAAAACACGATTCGCAAAATTTGTCGGCAAATTTCTCGACGTTGCACAATGTCTAGAAGATTCCTAAGATCCATATTGATTCTTGGCTAATGCACAAACCAATTGGTCTCTCGATTGCGCATGCATCTCTGACTAAGCCGTAACAATGCGAATAATTAATCGTTTAATGTCGTTGTACGCTGCAAGCCCGCGTTGTACACCTACCACGTGCAGAAACAGGCCTGTCACAACGAACCGTTATTAATAATTACTCTTTCCAAGCTGGTTGAAACATTTGAACGTCTCGGACTACCGTTGAGCGAGTTTTGATATTTGTATCATCGCAGAACGAGCACTTAATTACGATGTAATATTTCCTCGAGATGAAACGATCGAAACGATCGTTCTCACCGTCGAATCGCGACGCATGGAGAACGCTCGATGAAAAATGCATCGCATTAACGTTAGAATGTTGTTGAGTTGCATTAGACGTCTAGTCCGCGGACTGGTTTGGTACTTATGCTTCGCTGGTCTTTTCATTTTCGCATAACTAGCATGCGCTACGCCCTCTCGTAATTTAATTAGCATATTCTAGCCTTTGCCCTCTCCTACGCCTTCTATTCAATACTCTTCTCTTTCTACCTCGCCTCTTGTTAAATTAACTAAAAGATCTGGAACAACCGCTACTATATTTTAGACCCAGAGCGGCGAGCTGAGCGTATTTATGCGACATGCTATAAAATAATCGAAGTATCGCACCAGAGACCACGCAATAAAGGAGGAATGTTACAGGGTGGAAAGAAAAGTCTACCAGTGAGTCATCGAACACCTTAACGACGACTTCGAACGAGTCGTTAGTGGGCAGCGAGTTAGAATTTTTCTAACGCCGCCTATGTCTCACCTGGTATTTAGTTGGCTTCGTACCTACTGTTATAGCGCTCGCGACCCTGTGGAAGCTTTAGCAGAACGATTTTTCTAATAAAACTTTCCATCCTCGATGTATCTGGACTTTGGCTTCAACCACACGTTGGATGTGCTTTTACCTGGTAAGGTAAATAACGGAAACACCTCCTACTCCTAGTTTTTGTACAGTTATAACTGCACTAGTTTCGTTTTATATGGCTAACTTTATCGTGAGAGAAGCTAAGAAAACTGTACAGTCAAAGTTCATTATTCCTTCGAACCTTTCGTATTATCTTTCGTTTCCTACCACATATTCTTCCGCTAATAATACGCAATCCTTGCGCGATTATTCACCATCTTACCTATTATTTACCTAACCCACACCCATCAGCCGATCAATAAAGACCATTGACACCCATTACGATCGCAAACTTAAGTACCAATTACACGCAGCCACCATATTCGTGAAAACAGGCCGTTTTCACCGAGTTCATCGAACAGAGAAGGCATAAATATTCAGAGGAAACCATGAATGCGAAGTATTTGAAAAAAATGACAGGCTCGCAGCGTACAAGAATTCGCGCTTCGCCGTGCATGCCCGTACTTCTCGACGTCTAAAATATTCAGAAAAAAACAAATTTTCCAAGACTGAAAACGTTATTCGCCGGGTAGTAAATAACGCGTGGTCGGTAGCGCGAAAAGTATCGGGAATCTCCGATCATAACGGCGTCGTTCGTTAACGCGTAGTTTCTCCTGTTAAATAAAAGAACGACGGATCGTAAAATGCACGTAAAGCATCGGTTATCACGAGGCGAAACGCTTCGGGGCTCGAGTATCGATGGCTTATTAATAATTTACGCGGTCATGGCAGGATTCGAAAATGTCAATATGGCCGGATGAAATAGGTTTTTCGCGCGAGCACGGTAGTCGCGCCGTTCAATATTTATGCCACGATAACGCGAACCGGTAATGTCCTTTTTCGATAACCCCTAACGCGCCGTGAAGAAAAGTGACGCCATATTTACAGGATACTTTAGCTACGTGTCTCGGTCACTTGGGCTACCGGTGAGATTATCGTCACGCTGCTTTGCTCCGGGCGCGAGCGTATTTTATATTTTTTGTAAAATTGTTCATGCGTCACCTAGAAAGCTTGAAACTGGTGCGAAATCCTCTCGAATTGAGAAGCAGAGACGAGAAAGCGCAAGAAGTCGACGAAGATCGGGAAACGGCGAATGGCAAATTGAATTTGAAAAGTTTAAGGCGAAGCGAGCTAGCTTAAGTTTAACGTTCCACGGATGCGGAAGATATCGAACGTCTTTGTCTCCGTTGTTAATAATAAAGGCCATTAACGATTACATGGCCGACAGTTATTAATTCTTAGAGGTACGATTCGTCGGCCACGTCGACGAATTTGCCTCGTTTGTCTTTGCGCGACGATTAATGCATCGTTGGTTATAAGAGCCGATCGGGGCCTGGAACTTTGATACACTGTCAGTCGTTGCGAGACTATAAGCCCTCTAATGTTCTTAAGCGATTACCAGACGTACCTGTCTCTCTGACAACGAGATAGAAGCAGTAGTCATGGATATTTAATGAGCCTTTGCTTGAGCTGCAATATCATCGATCTGAAATGACGTAATTAATACTGGAATTTCTTCGACCAGGNCGCGAGCGTATTTTATATTTTTTGTAAAATTGTTCATGCGTCACCTAGAAAGCTTGAAACTGGTGCGAAATCCTCTCGAATTGAGAAGCAGAGACGAGAAAGCGCAAGAAGTCGACGAAGATCGGGAAACGGCGAATGGCAAATTGAATTTGAAAAGTTTAAGGCGAAGCGAGCTAGCTTAAGTTTAACGTTCCACGGATGCGGAAGATATCGAACGTCTTTGTCTCCGTTGTTAATAATAAAGGCCATTAACGATTACATGGCCGACAGTTATTAATTCTTAGAGGTACGATTCGTCGGCCACGTCGACGAATTTGCCTCGTTTGTCTTTGCGCGACGATTAATGCATCGTTGGTTATAAGAGCCGATTGGGGCCTGGAACTTTGATACACTGTCAGTCGTTGCGAGACTATAAGCCCTCTAATGTTCTTAAGCGATTACCAGACGTACCTGTCTCTCTGACAACGAGATAGAAGCAGTAGTCATGGATATTTAATGAGCCTTTGCTTGAGCTGCAATATCATCGATCTGAAATGACGTAATTAATACTGGAATTTCTTCGACCAGGTTACTGGCTCGTGAAAACGAGTACTAATTGTTAAAATTAATCGTGATACTTTTCCTTCTCTGTTATTGCGAATGTTAATGAGACATTGATCAATGAAATATTCATTGTTAATGGAACTTATCAGTTCGAGGAATTACTCGCAAAACCATTTCGTTAAAATATGAGAAAAAGTTATCGATCGATTATTTTCTATGAAGTGCTAATATCATGCTTTCCAACGTGTATTTAAATAGAAACGTCAATGAAGCGTGTCATACATAAAGTAACACCTATACAATTAACCTATTATAATTTAATTTTACAAACTTAGAGAAAAACAACATATAACTGGTCGAAATCCAATCACGAGATTGAACCTAATATATCGTACGATCAGATTCGTCCCGAGTCGGTAGTTAAGATATACTTATCACCTTTGCTACGTTAAGCTCGTCGTTTCGATTTCATCGACTCACATTATCCTCGCACAGCTACGTACCATTGTTTGTTCATCGCAAAAAATCGAAACGTAGCTGAAAAATCTCGTTTTGTAAATACTGAAGAAATTTTACAACCAATCTTCGTTAAACGCGCACAAATGCGCGTGTAGAGGCTTCAGGATCGTCGATTTCGCAAGGTAAACCTATGGTTATCGACGTTCGCACGATACAAAGACTCCGCGGGATTGTATTTAACCGCGAAACACGTAATGACATCCGCACGAACTCTTAAATCACATCTTCCGTCAGCTCGCTAAACCCGACATTTGCTTCTTTCCCCTGAAATGATATAATAACACGGTTCTTCGTCGCATATTTCCATGAGGAAATAATTTTTTAGCTCATTCTAGGTATGCACAGTTCGGAGAATAATTGTTGAAACATGAAAGCTCGGCTTAAATCATCCAGGATGGTTAACCAATAATTACGAATCCAGTTCTGGTAATGTGAGTCAATTCGACCTAGTTCTTTGCTGGTTTTGCCTCTTCTCTTCGTAGTGCTGTGATCGAACCTTTCAGAGCAATTAAAATACTCGTAGTTCGACTCGAGTATCGTCAATTTAGTGCAAATGAGTTTCGAGATCTCAAGGATAACGTGACATTTGTTGTATTTTAAATCGAATCCAATATGGTGGATACTTCGGTCAGCTCAAGTACGTCTTTTTCAGTCAGATTAATATTCCTCGATTAATTTGGTTCCAATAGATCGATGCGGAAAATTATTTAATCGCGTTAAAATTAAAAAAAAACGTTACAAAGATAGTTGGGAATCGTAAACGGTCGGATAACATCGAATGGAAGTCGATCCGCCATAACTACGGCATACGCAATTAGAGATGTCAATGTTTTAAGCTGACCATTCGAAACGCCAAGAACAAGCAGCTACGATTCGAGCAAGAACTGTTCCACTAATCAGCGTAAAGCTGCTCAACCACCTGCTCGATTTGAATTTAAATAAGATGGCGTACAAGCGGGGCTATAATGCAGAGTGCGAACCAATAGCTGGCGTAACGAACATGTCGCGATTCAAAGTAACACGTGCACACGGGCTGCATTCCTACCGAAAGGTTCAACAGAAATAGTTCTCCGGAAAATAGCGACGTGTGTTTGGCTGGCTGAACTCTAGACCATTCAATTCGGGTAAATGCATCACCTAAATTCAATCCCGTTTAAGCTCGATTTGGAAGCCCTTAATTCCAACGAATACCGCGGTTACAGGACCAGAAAGGAACGATCCGTTTCCAACGAGCTTTCACGGAAGACAAATGTTCGTCACCGGAAAAAAATCATTACCCTGGCAAAGATTCGTGATTCGAACGTACCGAGGGATCTTTTGGCTGAAAGTCAGAAACCCACGTGACTCTTCCCACGTGAGATCGAGTGCGATTGTCGATTCGAGTGCACGTTGCGGTTCATAGAATGTCCTTTTCTCATCTGAAGCTCGTGTCGGCACGTATGCAATTAGAAATTTCCTTTCACTAGCTCGTTGACACTAATCACACACGAGTCTCTCTCTATTTCTCTCTCTCGCTCTTCTCTCCCACACCTCGACAAATTTGACCTCGGCCGTCCATTCTGGCCGTACTCGCGTCGATGCCAATTGGCTTAACGATCGCCTCTAAATACCAATTACGAAACGCTTAATTACATTTTCCGCGTAAAAGGATATACATATTCGCAATCGATGCCTCTTTACGTCGTGACACGCCTTCTGTCGCTTCTTGCCAAATCGAATGGGTATCGAAGATACAGGAGCGAGAAATCGAACCCGATTAAACCTGGTCGATTCTTCGTTGCAACAGAACGTACGAAAAAATTCGATTCCAATAATGTTTCGTGATTTTTTCTGGTTCTGTCGAGGCTCAGAGTGGATGCAAAACGAAGCGCTAAAATGATGCATTCTCGAAGGATTCTCACGGCACCGGTCAGACCCTCGGTTCACCGACTCTCGGTCCCGGTACCATAATAGACATTCGTACCAGACAGAGAAACGCTCTTCCCCGTCATTGGTTCCAGGACGAATAAACGTAGGAAGGAAACGAAACGAAATGGACACGAAGAACCGAGACGAGTGGCGTGGCACGCTCTAATCTTGGGTAATGGCTAATCGCCTAGGGGGCACGCAACGGCGAAAGCAACGGCAGAAGCAGCAGCGATCGCCGGATACGATTAGGAGCACGGGGCAACAGGTATTAGCAACAGGCTAAAATGAGGCTGTGAGTAGAGACAAACCGTTTGAAACGGGACGAACGTATATTTTGACGACTGGAAATCGACGGGTATCGGGCACGAGCCCCCGGGCCTCGCCGCCATTCCGCCACGATTTTTTCGTGGTACAACTGTACACTGTAACCATGGATTCGGAGGATATTTTTTTTCAACCGGCGGAATTTCATCGTCGAAACGACTCGCCGCGGCCCCCGTGTTCCGTTTAAATATCGGGATTAACGGCACCCCGGCGAACTGTTCTCTATTATTTCCCAAGAGATCGTCTAAACTGCAGCGACCGGTTACGTTTCGTTTCCCTCCTTTCATCTCCGTTTCGTTTCTGCTTTCGGCCCGATTCCAGGTGCATAAAATCGGGCCAATTCGACGGATGGGCGCCATCCAGTGTGAGCGGGGACGAAAGAACGCATACATAAACCGATTCGAAATTACACACGAACGAAACCGCGAATTTTCTGTCTGTTCCCATTCGCTCAGCGTTGGGTGAAAGTGGTAATGAAACGGAATTAACCAGGCGCAACCACGAATTCTACGAAAGACTTCGTTGCTTCCTTTTATCGTCTCGTGTCACTGACCCTTCTCTTCATGGCGTTTCATTGGGAATAGATCATGGGAGCGATTTCGAAATAGGGATTGGGCCGTAGGAACTGCGTGTCTGCAGTTTTGAAGATCGATTCGTTCTTTCCTTCTGGAATGTTGGGGCTATAATGGCGCAGGTAATCGGCCGTTTGGGGCGATTTGGTGGTGCTGCTGCTCGGAAACCGGAGAAATAGTCTGAAATTTTTTCGATTTCTAGAAACCAATGTAATGCTGAATTTATCTCGAACAAAAATATGGATCTAGAAAGAGTTATAGGATCGCATAAACGCATCGGTTTCACAGACGATCGATAAAGTCGCCGTTGTTAACCAACAGCTCTTCTATTAGAATTATCATAATCCTCTTACTCCCTTGCTCAGGGTGCCGGTTAATATATTGATTTCATAATAAAATTATAATAAATGGTATTGGGGCTGTAACTCCGTGTACGATTTACGATTACTTTAACGACCCATCCTACTCTTCCTCTTCCTCTTTGGCTGGACTTACGAGTCCGACGTTGATCCTCCATCGATGGACTTAATTTGCTGCTAGATCTTGTTGCAATAAAATTTAACGGTGCACGCGACGCAATCGTGGACATCGATAAAGGAAGAGGAAGATAGAATGGATGATGCGAGGGGTGGCGCGAGGAGAAACTCGCGGCTCGATGAAAGTACGATTGCCACGACATCGGGGACAAGAATCGGCTTGTATCGGGCCGTATGGATAGGTACTCGTAAGAAAATGTCGTAACGATGTTCGCGACTTTTTTTCCACGGTCGTAGAAGGCTCGCGTACACGTTTCGAAACAACCTTTTATGTCGGTTAATTCTGTGCTCGTTGCGAGTGTCCATGGTTATCGGGGGAGGGAAGGAAAAAGAAAAAAAGAATAAGTGACGTAATTTCGTTATTCTTGTTGGGAATGGTGTACGATGGTAAACGTTCGAGCAGTGGGTATAAAGTACACATAGTATAGAAATAGGTAGTAATTGGTGGTGAGAACAATCGATGATTGGAGCTCGAGTAGTACGTGAGTCGGTATTAATCGATGAATGGAGCTGCTAGTAGGTGAATAGCTTTCAATCAGTCTACTTCGAGCCGCTGCGTGTTTCTTTTTGTGTTCGTTTGGAAGGGTTACGTTGTCCCTAAACGAGTTACCCTTGATGCGCGTACTTCGTTTCTTATTGTGTCTTCATCTTACCTTTGAAACTTATATTTTATTGAAAAAGACATTGGGTTACGTAGAAAATACATTTCCGAGGATCAAAGAACTCGTAGACTCACGGTATTTCGGAGCTCCTAATTTTAATTCATCGAGAGCCGACTATATGTTTTCATTGAAAACAAAATTAGACTCCGTGTCGCCTCTTAAAGTCCAATAATTCATCCGCTTTATTTTCCTAGCAATTATTCACGATACTTCATTTAAACGCCATCTTACGCAATATTGCAAGCTTTTTTTCGAGCCGCCGCTCGATCCTTCAACCCAGGAAGAATTTCAATCGGGATGGCTAACGCGATTCCGTTGAGTTATCGCGTGGCGGTAAATAAAGTTATGCAAAGTGTATTAGAAGTGTAGCCCGGGGGACGCGAAGTGTCTCTAAATCTTCCACGAAAGCGGCGATCCATGATCTATGAAAAGTTTCGTCGTTCTTGCCTCATCGAATCTGCAATTTAGAAATCCGAAGCGTGCGCCGCTGTAAAAGGGCGATTGAACTTTCTCTCCTTTACGGTGTACCGATTTCATCAACATTTTCTACCTGGAATTTATGCGTGTACCATAATGAAAAGCGCGTTCCCACACGATGTCCCCGCGATTGGAAACCGTCTGCCGCTTTTTTATCAAATTAATATTCAATTTCCATCGCGCGATCCTCTCATGTATTGTTCATCCGCGCGGTTCGTGTAAACTGTCACTTCTAATAAACGAGAGCCGAAAGCTCGACGCCTTATGGCCGCCACGCGGCAGCCACTTTCCGTACCACGATTTCGTCGAAAGATTTAGAGTGACCGGGAACAGAGGCACCTTCGACGCTGGTGGTTCCTCGAGGTATCTAATTACGGCTGCTCCGAATACACGAGTTTCTACTTGCGTGATGCTCTAAACGGCTCGACTAGCCCTCGAACTACTCCTCTCTTCCTGGATCTTTCCCTCCGTCTCTGTCTTGGGGCTTCGACTTGTCTCTATGGACGAGGCCTCCGATCTTGTCCGATCAATTTAGAGTTCGAGGGCTACTCGATATTTTGTCGATCGAGCTTAGATGGTTAAGAGTTCGTAATTAATTTTGTATCACTAGCTGCTACTTGAAGATCAAGGTATCGTTTGTCGTTTTCCTTGATTTGAGTTTTATTTATATAGAGGTGGGTGTCGCGTTGGATTTCGAGATGGCGAAGCGGTGAGTAAACGTGGGAGAAGTAAATGGTATATAATTTAGAATATTTGATGAACGATACGCAGAATAATTTGGACAATTTAAAACAAAACACGAGAGGGAAGACTAAATTTGAAGGAACCTATACTTTGGAACTGAAATATTCGAGTCATTGTAAATTCCTGGTATCCTCTGACTTCTAAACCCGTGTATTAACGAGTTTCAAGTTTTGTGGCACGCGATAAATTATAAACCGATTGAGTAACTGTGCTCGGAGGAGGGACCGAACTATTCCGTACCGCGACGGCGATTAGAAATTAAAAATGACGAATAGAATCGCTCCTATTGATTTTAATTATACAGCTCGTGGTCGTCCGAAGCTCGAAGAAAGGGACGATCGTCTTCGCCTAACTGTCGCGCAATCGGCGACCCGGATGGGCATAATTTGTGGACGACGAAGTCGATTTGGAGAACGAAAATGTTGTAGCAACTTATTATTCTGTACCTAAACGAAGGTGTGGCGGATTAGGTTTTCTTAACGTTTTGAAGAAAAAAGAAAAAAAAAAAAAAATGAAAGACTCCACGTGGTTGGTTATTACACGTTCGCCGACGCGGCTTATGAATTATTGCCCGCCCGGAGGACGTTTTCATACATCAAAACGTAAATTCACGATATTTCACGTAATATCTCGTTCCCTGCTCGAACGACGTGTCGTGAAGTTACGGAAACCACGCATAGGTTCATGATCGCGTTTCGCATATTTCATGCTGTCCCGGGTCATTCGCGCTAACCGTCGCGACGTCGATTAGAAATTACAAATGGCCATAATTAAATCACCCGTTAATTAATTCCGAATATGAATTTATTAGCCACCGATGATGCGGAAGAACGCCGCTCATTAGATCCATCCAATTTCTCGTTGCGTCGTTAAGCCAGTCTTATACCGACTTAATACCGTGACCTCGACTCACAAAGAAGAAATATACGACTGCCACCGGCAGACGAATACCTTCGATTCGTCGCAGTCTCGTTCCTCGATCTTTTAACTCTTCCCGTGTTCAGTCCCACACTCTCGTTTTGGAAATATTCAGAGCTCGAAATCGACTCGACCGAGAGAATAAAACGTAGGTAGCGAAACAACCCACCCCCTTGGGTAGATTCGACCTATTAAGAAATATTTCTTCGCGATCTTCTCCCGGCCTCGTCACCTATTTCCTCTTCCTTTTTTTTTCTCCTCTGCACGCGTTCGAACACAGGGCTGCCGGATTGAGAGAATTCCACGCTCGAGCTCCCCCTTTCTCCCTCGCTAATTTCTCGTTCCCAACGAACGCCAGGTAAACCGTGGGTGGTGGAAGAAGCGGGAACACGAGGGGTGGATATCGGAGAGAAAGACGGAACGAGAGAATGTAGGGTTCGAGGGAAACAGGGAGAGAAGGTGAGAGGCGGTCGAAGCGAAAGGACAACGCGCGGCACTCTCGGACCGAGAACGGATTCCTTCGATTCAGTTCGGCTCGAGTTAGCTGGATTTGGCGAATACGGCTCGTTTGTAGTCCGCCGAGGGGCCCCGCGGCGACTGGCGACCGCCGCTGCCGTTGAGCCGAGCCGAGCGGAATGAAACCGACAGAAGCTACCTGGCCATGGCGACGTGCGAGCGAGAATCGAAACGAGACGACAGCATCCACGCACCACGACCGACCGACAGAGACAGCGGAACACGGACCGAACAGCCGCAGGAATTACGGACGAACCTGTTGTTCGTAACACGTGTTTGCGTGAACCCGTCCGCCGTGTCTTCGCCGTCTGTCCGTACGTCCGTCTATAAGAGGGCAGCCACGAAGGCGACGATGTATTACCATCGGTGACAGTCCATCTTCGTCCTCCTCTCCTTTATCTCGTCCGTCCGTGGCGTCCCCCCTTTCACGATACCCTTGTCGCGGCTCCCTCGTCCTTTCGCACACTCGCTCGAGGGAAATGAGCAAATAAAGGCGGCACCGGCGGGCGCCTCGATTCGCCGCCCTTATTCCCGATTTCGGAATGCGGCCCTAAGGAAACGTATATACCTACGTGTTCTCCACGTTCCGCGAGCCGATTGGACCGGCCAGATGGAGGAAACGCGATCGTTCCGCGTTCGGGAATTATTCTGTCGTACATCAGACCTGGGATAATGAAGCCGATCGGGGGACCGGCTACGTCTCTGTTCTCACGCGTGAAGATCGTGAATTGGTCGGGCGAATGGTTTGGTTTCGTGGTTCGTTTGATTGGGCTTTTTGGAGATTTTTTTTCTTTTTTTTACAAGTTGTCCCGTTGAAACGTTCACCGCATGTTTGATCGTCTTTGTTTCGCGAAGAGTAGATTCACCTAGGGATCCGATGGATGCTTCGAAGCGTTCAGAGTCTCTACAACTTTGTGTACACAGGATGAATGATTTTTCTCCATTAGTTGTAAACGGCGATAGAATCGCAGGGTTGAAACGGACCCAGCAGCGATGACGGAGCACAGAGACGGCCGGAAGGGAGATTAATTTTTTAGAATCGGTCGCTGAGTCAGCCGAGTAGCTACGAATCAAAACAAATTCTCCCCATCGCGCAGCCTCAAAGCGATTCCTTCCTCCTTTCCATTCTATTCCTCCGTGCCGATCCTCGAGGAGAGGTCTCTAGTAGGCGAGCGCAAAGAAGCGCCCTCGTGTAAAAACTCCCTCGGAAAAGGGAGCCTAGGTACGGTGCACGTCGCCGTATATGTAGTTCGTCATCGACAATGAGCGTGTTCTATCGTGGCAAGGGTTGCGAAGGGGCGCAGCGCAGTGACGGGGAGGCCTCGGCCAATGAGAGTACGCCGATACGGCGGCCATTTTAATGATCGGCCCTAAGGTAAACAAAAGGGAAAAAAGGGGGACAGAATGACTTCCAGCCCCTTCTCTCTCCTAGGGTTGCTTGCATGCACGCCCGAGTATAGTAACCCCTTTTCTTGCGCTGCGTGCACACAAGTAACAACGGTGCGTGCACGCGGCCACACCGACACGCTTCAATACCACGTATGCACGCCCACGTGCATGCAAGGGGTGCGCGATCGACCAATCGTTGGCCCGGATCTTCTTACAGGGCCCATGTTCGAGAACACCATGGTTTCTCGTATGATATTCTCGCTCTTCCCCTGGGTGTGCGTTACGTACACCGGTGACGAACCTCTCTCTTCCACTCGCGACATCCTTCCTCCCTCTTGCTGTGTGTTTTTTCTCTCTGCCCCGTCTCCTTTTTCCTGTCACTCGTTATACATTTTATACCTATGGGAGAGGGGATCGAGCTGTGGGGAAAGTTTGATTGGAAAGCCAGGATCACGAGGTGGGCTCGTGTCACGCGGACGTCCCACGACGGAGGGAGAAGAAGAAAAAAAGGGTTATCCAGGGGCCCCGATTAATTAATGCACGCGTGTCGATGCTAACGAGAAAGAGACAAAAATCATCGGATAACGTCATCCGGTCCTCAGTGGCTGGTGATTGAGACGAGGGAACCGGGTTGCCTCGCCTTTGACAGAGCGGGTGAAAACAATGATTTCTTGCCACGGGGCTTGTATGGTGCTTGATGTTGCTGAGTAATGACTCGGCTTGGTTGTTACCCGATGGAAAAATAAATAAACCAGCTGAACCGTCCGACGTTGGAACGGAACGTTCCTCTTTGGTCAAGAGCCTCTGCTTTTCTATGGGAAACTACGCTGTTCGTTCTTTTTAATTGCGCGTGGGTGCTCTCGAGCAGTCGTACGCGATGCGAGTAATTCTCACGTGGATAGGGTGTTTCCATGGAATCGATCAATTGTCCCAGGTCATGGACTGCTAGCTCTTTCACGATACCCATTAATATTCGCGATACAACTTATTCTTTAAACCGGTGGAAGAATCTCGAATGCAATTTCGCTTCGTAATCGACAGAACTTAATATTCCACCTTCTATCCAGCCTATCGACGTTACCGCGCCAGGCAATTTAAAAAGAACGCGCAAAACACGTTCAATAGTCCCGCGTGGAGGTTTGAGAAAGGATTGCCGACAAGTCTTCCGACTTGCTTGTCGGCTAGGTAAGAAGACGACCATGGAACAAAACCGACCCGCGAGTAGTTCACGAGAGAGGCGATATATTTTACGCGTCTACCGGAAGTGCGGTGGTATGCTCCACGAGGGTCGCAGAAAAGGAGGGAAAACAGAAGAGGGAACGGGCACGGTACACACGCAGGGTTTCCAGAGAATACGGTGTAGAATACGGTGTAGAATACTGTGTGCCTCGTGAGAATGGCGGATATGGAGGCGAGCACAGTGGAGTGGGGGCGTAAGAACGGCCCGAGGGGGTGCGTTTCTTCGCCTCCATCCATCCATCCTCCTTCTACCTTTTCTTCTTCCGTTCGAGTGTCGGCCGAAGCGAGGCTGATGTGATTTGACTACATTCACACCTATGTCGACGTCCTGCTCTCACTCGTCCTTTGGTGCCACACAAGCCAGACCATTTCACGTGCATCGCCAACCACCGGTCTACGTAGAAGCTGCTGCAGCAGCAGCAGCAGCAGCAGCAGCAGCCTTCCAACGTGGAAAGAAAAAACCGTCGGCTGCAGCGGCTCTCATAACCGTGGCCCCTGTTCTTACAGTACACTTATAGTACCTCTAACCGAGGCCTGACCGAACCAGGTATTATGGTGGTGCTGTCGCGAGCTAAACGTGCACGATCGAGAGACCACTACCACGATTTCGCGCGTTGTCCTCGCGAAGAATGCGCGTGAACCAAGCAGACCTCGTGAAGAATACTAGAGGAAAGAGACGGAAGATTCCCGGAGATCCAGTTACTTCCAGTTTCTCCCGACGACTCTTTCTGCCCGACTCTTTTGCAGATATGTCCAAACTTCTACTCTTTTTTCACCTCCTTCTTTATTTCATCCTTTCTTCGCTCGCTCGCCTGGTTGGAACAGGTTGATGTGGTGACAGGGGACGAGCCAGGGGTCACGGTCTCGTAAACTTGGTCTCTCGCGAGCGGACGAAATTTTGGTTCGGCTGAAAATGATCGATGGTGTCAGTCGTAAATAACGAAGAACGATCTTTTGGTTGGTTCAAAGAGTCTTATTAGGTTTACAGTTTCCCATCTGAGTCTGTAGAAGCAGTTCGTTTTTTTTACTTCATTCTCCAACAAAGATATCCGCTAATATGCGCCACGGTATGAAAGGTCTATCCCATAAAAGTTCAAGTTTATTCCTTCTAGCCGGCCTATTTTCGTCCGAACCGTATCTCAGTAATTCTTCGAAGCGTACACCTCTTTTGAAACGCATGGTATTCCCGCTACAATACTCCTACTAGAATAGAACACACGAACGTCATCGTAGGAGTAGCTAAGGCGATTTCACCAGGTAGGTCAACGTGACCCAGCATCCTGTGGATAAGGGTTAAAGCTTCAATTTCACGGGCGATACGATTGCCTGGCAACAGGAAGGAGAGAGCTAACGAGTGGCCGCCAGAAGCGTTTCCTGACGTCTATACGACAGCACTCCGGTCAAGATTTTATTAATCCTATTCATAAAGTAGTTCAAGTTTCATCGAGAGAGTTGAAGAAGGAGAAAGAAGAAGAGAGAAGGAACGAATGTGTGCCTCGTCTCGTATAATCTTCCTTGTGGCTGCTACTTCGTGTTTCATGGAAATACGTCTTTATTAAGCTCTTTTCTGACACGTGTACGTCATCTTTTCTTCCTAGAAGTATCGACCGCGCATCTCGTCGAGGAGTCTTGCATTTGCGTTTTCAACTAGCTCGTCGTCATCGAGAGTGTCAGCGTTTCGACACCCGTTATCACGAACACGATCCATTCTGCATGGATCGTTTGGTGACCAAAACTGATCAGCACTGGTAAAACTTTGAAGCTCCAGCAAAAGACATCGGCGACTTCGAATTAGGTTCCTCCGTCACGAAGAAGGCGTAGCACGAGAAACAGTACACGTCTCGCGTGACCCGTCGTCAAATACACACGTCCACCGTGCAAATTACAAATTGTCTGCTCGTACGAACGGAACTATCGCATTGTCGTTAATTCCCGATCGTGATAGGTGAAACAGGGAACGCATACATTCATGCATCCTAATGGAAAGAATCACGAGGTAACATTAAGACCAAGCGGTGGTGTTCAATTAACAGTGAGACGGAACCCGATTTCGCGGATCGGATTTCATCCAACGATGGCACCCGGTTCGCTTCTATTATACCTCGGTTCGTTACAATGTTTTTCGGCTTTTTCGCTAAGCTAATAAACTCGTTTGCAGTTTTAGTCTCTCGAATGGTCTTCCTTCGGTCTCTCGCAAAATTGCACACCGATTGCACTCCGCTATCCTTGATTTACGTCCCAAAAACCGGTAGTGGTTGCGCGCACTCGCGCCTTCCCCTCTTTCCATCCGACACCCACACATTTGTGCTCGCGCGCGTGAGTACACCGTCTGTACTGTGCACAGTTCAGCCGAGTACGTTTTACAACGCTATTCTTAGGTTTCGATTGCGAAATCAATCTCGCTCTCGCTCGTAACCCCGAGCGTGTGCTCGCTCGCTCGCTTGCTCGCGAAACAGATCGGCGGTAAGGTGAAAGAGAGAAAGGGAGAAGGCGCCCACTCTCGCGGTATCAGCTACGTCCTCGTTGGTTGTTATATAGCCGGTACACGCCGATATAACTACTGTACGTCCCATAATTCATTAGAGCGGTATTCTTGCTTTCTTTCAGAGTTCGACGCGGAGAAGCTGTTATCCGGCAAGCTTTTCTCCGCTTCGCGTGAAAAAGAGTACGAACTCGCGGTTAGTACCAAGGTACGATGAAGAGGGAACGTTTCGTATTAATTAGCGGTAATATTGCCGGCCAGAGAACGTTTCCGAGGTTAAAATATCGCGTAATGGCCGCTCTTAATCCGGTACCCGTGATATCCATTACGATGTAAACTGTTTTAGCGAACGTGTGCGAGAGTTTATTAGTTTTGATGCCCTTTGTTACTCCTGTTGAATTAATTGTGTGTATGCACGCGTGGAACGTGATCGGGTTGATCAAATTGGAAGCGTTTCTAATACGGTTAATTAAATATTAATTGAAATATACAGCGTTGATCGAGACAACTAGTTCGTGTTACTACCTTTGGACCGCTCCAAAATCATAACGAAGGAACAAAAAACAAATACCAGACATCGGTCTATGTTCCTCGTTAAACGGTAACGAACAACTCGATTCCGGATCGACGAGTTCTCTCCAAAAACAAGCCGCCGCGTCTACATCAGACCTCCCATACGGTACTTATTGATTTACCGTCCAGTAACAATGGCTTATGTAACTACCGTACACCGCGTGATTCACCGTAGAGACATTCTCGATCACCCACAGTCTCTTTCTCTCCCCGGTCCGCCCGATAAGGAACGACAATTAAGACCGACCGACAGACAGAGAGGAACAATGCATGTATTAATTATCGGTATCATCTCTCGTGTCGAGCCGAGTTTCTCCTTTACAATTCTATCCCCGGCACGGATGTCGGGAACGTCGTTGCTTAACACCGAGACAGAGATCGCGTGTGGCAAATTGAATCGATACACTGGTTTCGCGCTAAAATACGCTCTTCCCGGGGCGAGTAAATCGAGGGTGACGTCACCCACGCGAAATCGCGACGACGTCCAGCCCGATACCGGTCTTTCTGGATCACCGCGTAGGCGTTATCCGCCGATGTAACTACTGTACGACCTATAATTCATTAAACCTTTGAGATCCTTGCCCCCACGACCTAATGGAGCTGCTATGTGGTTGGCTTTCTCGTGGCTCGTCGTGCAGAAAGATCTCGAGGGACCTCCTGGCGGAGAAGCAAGGGGCGCGTTTGAGGGTAGATAGCGAGAGAGGAGGATCGGAAAAAGAGGTGCTTATTAATTATCGGTATCGCCGAGCCTTCTTCTCAGGCACGTAACACAAGAAGAAAGAGGGCGCGAATGAAATGGCTCAAAGTAGGAATGTGGTTTATACGATAGTTAAAACAGTCAATAGCGAAATCAATAGAGGAACGCGTGTTCTCGCGTGTTCTCGCGTGTTCTCGAGTGTTGCCCCGTGGGTGAAGATAATTTCTCGAGAAGAGTTTTTAATTCGACCGGGTCACGTCGAAGTATTTCAGATAGCCTGATAGGGCATCGGCAAAATTGCGCAATGTCAAATGATGCAATCGATGCCACGTAATAAGGGTGATTGAAAATTCAAGTACAGGATAGAGGCCGCGCGCGCGACCGTTTTCCCATCGTTTCACGTGGGCAGCGTTTTATCTACCGTTGCCGATTGACGAAATGTCAGTACTTGAATGCAAATTACCGCAGATTATCGGTTACCGGGAACGCGAGGTCTAGCCGATACTTTTTCCACGACAGCCACCTCTTTGGTTGGCAATCCAGCTGGTAATCCTCGGGAAATAGGTGCGAGAATCAGCCTGCCAACAGTCAATGGAACGGCAACATCGAAGACACCAGACTGTTTTCTCTGGTACATACCGCTCTCGCCCAAATCCTCTGGGAAAGAAGCACGCAAAGGTCCCAAAGATGGCTGATGCCTGTAACCAACACCATCCAGGGCAGCCATTTGCGAGACATAAGGAATCCGATACGGGGTTTTGATCTCCATAAGCCCACCCTCGATCGTGTTACCCGCGGACACCTTTCTGTTCGCCTCCACGCCGCGACCAACAAAGATGGCCGTGCTTCTCGCCGCGATATTCGCCATTATGCGAACGACGATGGCCTGTGCTGTGGTGCATCGTCGATGCCCTTTTTTGACCTCCGCTTTCAGGTTAATCATCCTCTGTGTCGTCCAAGTCTTCGCCTCTCGGTTACGAGATCCTTGGAAACAAGGTACTCGGACGAGGAACTCGGTCGAATATGCTCGTTACGATGAAACGAAGGAGAACCAGGATACGCCGTAACTCCCTCTTGGCTGGTGTTTTAAGTTTTTACCGGGAAACGAGATATCTTTTAAGTTTCTTCGAGGTTTTTTTTTTTTTTTAAACGTGCCATTATTCCAAGATTTTTATTTAATCGAGGTTAGTTCTGGAAGATCTAGAATTTTAGCTGGCAGAATTTGGAACGAAATCTGTATTTCTTTATAAATCTGTACTCGAAACCACCCCATCCAAGCTACTCGCTACTCGAGGTCTAATCAGTTTATCGTCGCATCGTTGTTCGTCCATGGCAACGTGTCCATGCGACCGTTATCCAGCGATCGAGCGCAATCCAGTGTAACGTGGCGACCACGAAAGGTCACCAGACCTGGTCTCGTTTTATTTCGTACAAGCGCGCTGGGAGCAGGAATGCCCCGGAAAATAATCCTTTAATCTCACGGTCATCGTTTTCACACGGCGTGCCATTAAAACGAGCCGGTAATTTGTCCGTCGATACGCCGGTCGATTTAGCTCGCGTCGCGCGCTTGCTCGCTCTTTTTTTTCTGGTATTCCCGTTACTAATGCTTTGACTTACTGCAAAACCGCAAAAACAGAAAACTTCTTATCGGTCGTCGTTGCGGAGGAGACCTCGGGACCGGTCGCCGGAGAGCCGGTTTCTCTCGTCCGCGGTAAAAATTCACGAACCCGTTTGTGTTTTCGAAACGGCACCGAGGAACTCGATTAATAGAGTTCTCGTGCCGCGGGCGGTTCGAGGATGTCGCGAGGGGTTTCCTCTTATCTTCAAGGTCATCGGCATTGGGCGCGATTTCTATTAAGGGATGAATACGTTAATTAACCATGGTCACAGGTGTCCATTTTCTTTTCGTCCTCTTGTATCGCATTATGAATTTTTTTTTTATGCAGTGTCGTGTGCATAAGTGTATTCAAAGGTGAATAATTTATCACGAAATGAAAATTTGTTCGTGTGGAAAGTTAGTGGAAATGGGAAATTTTTTAGTATTTATGTTTGGTAAAATAATTTGATAATTGTTTTTTTTTTTTTCTTTTTTTTTACATAGTAGATGCTGATAAAAAAAATTATGTCCGAATATTTGTGTCAATAGATGAAGCCTGAATATTTTGCTTACGGAATTAACTCGTTGATATTTCTCGGGTATCTCAATGTCGTCGGGACAAAATTTAAATGGGATTAGGTATCCATTTCCGAATGTTCGTTAAAAAACAGATAAATTTGGTATCCTACGCACGATTTATATCTTGCTCTTGCATTCTTCGAAAAAAAGTGCTTAAAACCTTGATTCCTGATATGATCTAGCATTGAAGTCTCCGTTTCAACAACTTTTGCATACTTTCGTTTTATGCTTGCATAAAATTGACCGGTCTTCGCGAGATCTTTGAAGATATGCATCTCTGATATATAACAAAATTTATTCGCGTCTTTTCGTTTTGAAAANAAAAAAAATTATGTCCGAATATTTGTGTCAATAGATGAAGCCTGAATATTTTGCTTACGGAATTAACTCGTTGATATTTCTCGGGTATCTCAATGTCGTCGGGACAAAATTTAAATGGGATTAGGTATCCATTTCCGAATGTTCGTTAAAAAACAGATAAATTTGGTATCCTACGCACGATTTATATCTTGCTCTTGCATTCTTCGAAAAAAAGTGCTTAAAACCTTGATTCCTGATATGATCTAGCATTGAAGTCTCCGTTTCAACAACTTTTGCATACTTTCGTTTTATGCTTGCATAAAATTGACCGGTCTTCGCGAGATCTTTGAAGATATGCATCTCTGATATATAACAAAATTTATTCGCGTCTTTTCGTTTTGAAAAATAAAATTCGAGATGATGAAATTCACATCGTCCCACCGTTTCGCTCACTCCGACCTTAACGTGCGTGCAACCTCGCGTTACACAATTGTACGACAAGATAAAAGTTACATTCCAAAAAACAAATTAAACCAGCAATTATCCCGAAACTATAAAATCGTATCATTTCACACAATTCAGACTTATTAAACGCGATCAACGATCCGTATCAGCCACATTCCATCCTCTGTAACTTCATTCCTTCTCACACCGAGCAACTCAACAAATTTCCGCTATCTTCAGATAACACGTCAATACGGGAGAAATCGGCAAGTCTCGAACCAGCCTAATTATCTTGGTAAAGCGACGAAAACCGCCCTCTAAGAGACGCGAACGAGACCAGGTTAGCCGATTCGATTCGCACTCGGATTTCTCCACCTCCGATATAAATATCGTTCTCATCGATCAGGCTCCCTCGCCGATTTATTCTGGCGATATTCGATCAGCAACGAGTATCTCCGTCGGTCCGCTAAAGGTGCCCGTTAGGCGAGTTTTGCGAAATGAAAAGCCGCCGTTAAGCGATAAGGCTGACTGGCTGTTAAGAGATCGCTCGCGCGAGCGTTTTTCACGCTTCGCTGGACGAGTCGTACGCCACTCGTGTCCAGATAAAGGGTTACCTTCGCGTTAAGCTTGCTTTCGTGTACTCTGCCACACACCTACGTGTTCGGGCATATATAAAGTCGAAATATCGCTGCACCGCCCGCTCGCATTATACGACGCCGAACATTGGACACGGATTTGTAATGAGGTCGCCGGAGGTGCCGCCATTAACACCTTGATCTTATTACTCGGACGGGGAAGGACGACGAATTTTGACCCCTCGGTTTCGTGGTCAAGTATGGTGTAAACTCGCTGTTGGGTCTTGTAGGTCTTGCGTTGGTTTTGGAGCGAGGAACATTGAGGATTTTGTTTGGCGAACGGGAGTGTAAATTGTTGGGAGCGCAAAGTGACAAATTTTAAACGAGAGAATTTGTAAGTGCTAGAGGAATTTCATAATTAATTAGATCCGGATTGGAAATTTCAATCGAATAGTTAATGGTTACAACTAAGTAACAAGAAAGCACTGTCTTAGGTGTCTTTCGATGAATTTTTATTCATATACTTGATGAAACTGGTCGAAATATGTTTACGTATTTTCAGTATCTTTAGCAATTGTATTTCTCAAAGAATTCATTTAATATCAGTCCAAATGCAATCTTCAATCAACCAGTTACCCGAATCGAACATACCTGAAAGATTTAATTTTCTCCATTCTCCATGATAGAATTTATCAAAGAAACACAGAGCCTATCTTCGAGCGCTCTAACCGATTCGTTCCAAGAATCGTATCGTTCACCAATCTCTGCACCCGAGTCAATACCAGTCCGAGGACTATTTTTATCGCGGATGATTCCATCGTCGGGAAGCTTTCCCAGAGAAATTTACTTCCCCTTGCGCGACGCTCGTAAAACAGAGCACCAGAGTATCGTCGATTCCGCGGTCGTCGCGAGCCAATTTTCCAGAATAACCGTACCGTTCGAACTCTCTCTCCGAGCGAGCTCGCGCTTCCGCGATCGTATTTTACGATTCCCAATTGCGGTAGAAAATCGAGAAAACGCGCGGCCAACGATCAGCTCTAGGAAGACGTATCACGAGTCGAACGGCGAGAACGCGTCCGTGGAACTCTTGTTTCTCACGTGTCGACGTTGCCTCGATTTTCTTTCTTCCTCGAGTTTTTTTTCTTTTTCTATTTTTATTTTCTCGTTCTACTAGCCTGGTATGTGCACACAAACGTAGACAATTTTCACTGCTCCTCTGCTTGGTCGTGGCGTGTAAAACGCGCCGATAAACTGGAAGCTTTACTTGGTAATACGAAGGCACTAAAGCCTTATTCGAGCCTCGACTCGATGCGTTCCGTGCCACCGTGGCCTGTATTACACCATAAAACCACGCCGGAGTACATCCACGCGCACCTAACCGAGTGATGTACCTGTCGACGACGCGTGGATGCACCCGTCCTTGCGATATTTTGCTTACTATGTTGTTACGGAGAACGACTGATCGTTTTTTTTTCAATGGGAAATAAAATGTCGCGGTGCGGTTTCTCATTGGAATGTTGTTTTAAGTTTCTTTTGTAGGCTAAAATGGAGTTCTGCGAGGCTTTTGTTTTGCAGCCACCTTGCGAACGGTTGAAGTAGATACAGATGCCTTTTTTAAGATCTGATATTAAAACGAGTTTCCGTGCCACGATTAATTCAAATAATTACACGATGAAGTATTATCTAATAATATTAGCGGAATTTCGTTCATAGAACATCGCGTTCATCCTGACTCACTAACGGTACCACCTAAGCGTTCTCAAAATTTTCCCTAGTAATTTAAAATCTTGCGTTTCAAACGGGTCTCATTAAAAGAAAACTCTCTTCCCACGAAGAAGAAACATTTCCAATTCGATTCTCACACGATCGCGATTCGGAGTCTCAATTTCCACCCGGTTGGACGTTCAGAAATCCTATTTAACGAACTTAAATAGAAACACGAAGGGGCGTTAAAGCGAAAGGCGTCGAAGAGGTGGACGAGGAAGAACGACGAGGTTGTTTCGCGAGGCGGTGGTGGAATGCGCAAAAGGGGGAAAGAAGAAGAAGAAGAAGGCGAAGAGTAAGAGGGGACACAGTGGAAGTACAGCTAATACATTATTGCATTACGCACAACTAGGTAGGTAGTTAATTTAGCGGTGGCATGCCTCCATCGCCGGCCGATTGCTTCTTGTATTGCCTTCCACCAGTCATATGCATAATGTAATTGACTTCATCCCGGGCTACCACGCTTTTCGCCTCGTCGCTCAGCTTTATTCTTGTCCGTCCTCCCCACGCGCCGGTCTGACCATCCTTCCTTTTTTTCCCTTCCCTTTTCGCCGTTCCTGCACAACGCCAACTTCTCTGTCTATCCTCGAACGAGGACCGACCCTCGCGATGCGAAGCAGAAAGTGGATTCGTTTGCGGTTAAATATCTGCGTCTCGATGTTTCGTAGAGGGTGTTCAGGAGGGTTCGAACGAAGGTACGGGAAAATGTATGATCTCTGCTAAATTTGGGATCGTTACTTCTCTTGTTTCGTTTCGAAGCGCAAGCGCAGCTTCTTACTATAAGAAGTAACGGTGTAGTTGAAACGTAGAGAATCTTAAATATATTAGAGATCGGTAAGTATTAAAACGAGACACGAATTTTAGTTATGGTTGCATTTCTGACGCGGTGATCCGTACACCGTGGTACCATTATCGGACAACGATTATTCGCAATGCGATCGTCAGAAAATTATTTATAGTTAATTAACACTAACCCAAGATCACAAATATCGAAAAGAAACGACACGCAGTGTCCGTGAAAATCAATCCCTGTCAGCGCACAGTGCTATCTGCAAATACCCTTCGCCCATTCCCTTTTTCTTTCCTCCAATAAGCAGTATATTACTCAGCGCAGTATCCCAAAGACATTTACGCTAGCAACCCAACGATCATCTGCACCCGACTATTTTTACCGTATTCCAGCAGTTTGTATCAAAACGCTCAATTTATTGCACCCTAAACGCGTTTTTCTCAACACGGCCAGGCGTGCATGCGTTTGTCGTTTCCAAGAAGTTCGACCGGCGTGTTCAATCGATTATTTCCGATTCTTCCCTTTAAATCGACGCCGTTTAAACGGACAGATCGGAAGGAGAGACAGAGAGGGAGGAAATCGGAAAGGGAATTTCATCGAATCACGGTTATGCTCACAACGCGTGACGGAATTCTGATGGATCGTGGTCGCGGATCGTTACAGCGTAATTGTCTCACGGGTATACCGGCTATGGGCCGATATATATGTCCAATGAACCGGAAAGGTCAGTTTAATGTTCCAAGGACTCTTTACGGTGAACAGATATATCAGGGATCTCGAGCTTGGACGATGCAACAACGATTCCTCGTGATCTCCACCGATTGTGGCAATCCTGAATCGTTTCGAGATGTCGGCTCGATTTCATTTGCTCGTTTATCCCCGGTTCTAGCCGCTGACACGAACGGAACGGTGCTTCTTTGCACTTTAAGTTCGACGATGGAGTCTCGAATCCATCATCTTTTATTATTTCCTAACGTTATCCTCCGTGAGAGCGCGAGCAGACTGGGCGCCGTGCGATTGGAAAATGGGAGCCGACTGTGTCGTGTAAAATGGTTGGCTATATAAGTTAAAAAGTACACACAGCGGTACTATAATGATAATACTATAATAGGACGCTATTATAATAGCGCAATACCATAAACTACTGCAATAACATAAATTTTTAGTGTAATTGGTCTTATTTACAAGATATAACCTTTGTTATATTTCGATCATTATGAAGCAACCGATGCAGATTATTCGCAATTCACGCTTTATATCTCGCGCGAGATATCGCTAACTATTTGTAAACACCTTCATAACGTTCCATTTATCAGCACAATCCGTTCCCGCGATTAGAACGGTCGACGTTAACAGTTTCTAATAACGCTTTCCGCGAAGACAGCCAACCATGGCTGATACAGACAGCGAACAAGACCATGGCCCGACAACCAGATCAGATAGGACAACCGTTCGTATACGTTTCTTTTCCTCCTCTTATTATTTTTCACCTCGGAACGCGTCCATATTTTACGGTGCACCCTGCTACAATGCATTCCAGCGATAGCGATAAGCGGCCGCGTTTCCATGCCGCTTCTCTGCCGGCGTCGCCCACACAGCCCCCACGGACAACACCGTATCGCTAATTATACCAGTTAGCCGGTCCAAAGCGGAGCAACCACGGTCTTTCCCTCTCGTTCGTTTTTTTACCCCAAGTCTCATCGATGCTCGATCCGCGATAAATGTCTTTATGCGATCCCGCAGAAACGCAACGACGGCCCCCATGGCCCTGTACTGTATCTCGCCGGCAGCCATTTCTCAAAACGTTCTCGAAGTAAACTGTTGCAAATTAAGGTTGCACAAGGAGCCAGCGGTCATTTCTCAAGCTGTCCTGCCGCATAAATTATTGCAAACGAAACCCCGCGACGAAAGAAACGCATAAAGTGTCTCTCCTCTCTCTATACCATCGTGCCGTCCTCTCTTTTTTCGCCCTGCTCGCTTTCTTTTCTTCTTCTCCCCCTTCGCGACCCAAACTCGCTTCTTTCTTGGTCCCCGCCTATGGAGCGCCCGCAGAAAGGTGTGCACGCATCGTTCGAGTCCGTTCGAATCCGATATCGCCGCTAATCCGGCAGGTAAAAAGAAACAAGGTCGTGTGGCCGTTTGGACGACGCTGACCCTGATTATCGGGCCGCTACGGTTGGCGTCGTAAATTAAGAAAAAGAAAAGAGGAGCCCCCGAGATGGTCGAGGGGGCCCTCTCATTGTTTACCTGACTTAATTGAGCGTCGACGTGGAATCGGAATGAATGGACTGATTTGGAATTTACGTGGCCGGTGCTTCTAATGACTGATTGGATTACGTACCTGGAACAGAGAAAAACGGACATGGTAATTAGAAACGTAGCTCGAACTCAAGGAATTTTCGAGTATTGTTGTTTATGGGGCTGGAACTTCGGACTGACAGCTTATTACCATAAATTTTGTGGGTGGGTTATTTATGCAGGGGCCTGATACTCGTTTGTACCAGGCACACCGACGAATTGCGTATTTTTGAAACTCGGTCGGACAGGTAAGATCGCGGTTGCGCAATTTTGGACGGCATTAGGTCACGCTCCAGGGTGATTAAAGTGATTAACGTACGGTGATACGAGGAGTTGTTAATAAATAAGAAGTCGAGAGGTGTTACACGTTGTTTGGACCACACCTTATTGATCTCGCGTATTAATTACTTCATAAATCGAAGAAGTACTTTATTATTAAAAGGGATTTCGAAGACTTAAACATTCAGATTATAGATAAAAAGTAATATATTTGAAAGGAATCTGATATCTGATAGAAAGAATGAGTTTAATAATTCCTTCTCAGTCAGTATCGCAGGATTGGAAGGCAAAGATATGAGAAACTTAGCGTTAAAATCGTATAATGAGAGAAAATCCTGCAGCAAAGCTGCGGAACTTTTTTAGTACTAATAAATTTGCTTCTCGTTATATCATAGGAGATAAAAGCTCAAAGTGCTATTAAAGATGAAACTAGTGCATGCTACCGGAAGATATCAGCTCGTTGGGAGAAATAAAAAATGATTCAAATACTTCTGTTTCAAAACTCTGGCAAATCCGTGTCTGATAAAGGATGATCTCCATTGGGGAATCTTCCCCTAAAAAAAAATTCAGAAAATCTGAATTTTACGGAAAAATATGCTAATAAAGGTAAACTTCTTAAGATAAAACTTACTTCTAGAAAAAAAGGTTCCTGTATTTTCATAACAGGAAACAAGTAAAAAGTTCAATATACAACTTTGGTTTTTAGTTTGAATTTTTTAAGCTTGCAGACACGTTTGATCCTTAATACCATTTAAATCGCACAAAACCGTTTTATTTTAATTACAACGAATGCTCCAGAGGCTCTAGAACATTAAACGAACTGACAGAAATTTTTCTCGTTAAGCTTCAGCTAACAGAAAACATCGAGGAAAAGAAGCGACTCTGTAAAGCGACCGATCTCCCAAAGGTCTCTTTCATTTTCAAAACTTCTTGGACTCAGTTTGCAATAACTGCAAAGTTGGGATACGAATAATTATAATTCGTTAGAACTCTTTTATTTAGCCACGTTGATTGCAAGCATCCTTATCGTTCGAACTAAAGGCCAATTAAAATTATCTAAAAAGAAAAAAAAAGAAAAAAGAAACTTCTTTCGCTATCAAATAATACTCCACAAAGCAATTAATCAAAATTTCTCGACAAACCCCTTCCAAGAATCTCGGCCACTCAATCTCCACCCCTCATCTATGAAAACAAATAGCAGATCGAAGCACACCGTACCGCGAGCTTCCCATAAATTAATTACACCCCAAAAATCGATCATCAGAAGGCATCGCATTATATCTTCGCACGAACGTTCCTCACGGCTATAAAATAAAAGGGGTTGGCGAATATTCGATCAAAGACGAATCGAGGTCCGCGCGTGAACAGGCAACAAAACTCGCGCGACGTAATACGCCTCGGAAGGATGGTTAATTCGATGAAAATTGCGAGGCTGTCTGCCCTTATCCATCAATTTTAATTCAGCTCCCGGCCCACCCACCGAGGGTGCGCCGCCCTTGGCAACTTCCGTTCGCGATCTTTCCGTGAAAAAAGCCTCCTCTCTTTTCGTCTCAACCCCTTTCTCGTTCTCCTTCCGCAGTCTCATTCTCTCTCGGCCATTCAGCGCGTTATGCACGGATGCGAGTAGAACGGACGAAGGTGGGGCGACGTGCCACGAAAAATCGTTATTAATCGTCGGGTCGCCGACCCGAAACGGCTACCGCGACTTCCATAATGCGTTACAGGACTCCCAGGCCTGTGTCTTCGGCGTTAAAAGCTGAAAGGGCGGATTGTATTTACGAGTTATCTGCGACTGGCTTTCGTCGAGCCATTAACACGAAGGTGGCGTTTGTTGGAATTGTCGGATGGATCGTTCTTTCGCTGCAACTATCGCGATTCGCAGCCGTTTGAAGTCGAGCGGGCCGGTAATGCTTTTACTCGGTCCCCAGGCAAACGTTTCAGGCGAGAGATGGCTCCTCTTCATCCGATGACGCTGTCTCTACTAGGGCTATGTTCTAACCTATTTTTATGCGCCCTCGAGCACTTGTGCGTTGGGATTCGCTTTGTTTCTGGGAGCCGTTGATGCACTTGGTTCTGATAGAGAGTCGTGCAACTGTGAAGCGAGTCACTGTGACTTTAGTATCTTAAATGACTTCTTTTAATACCGAGGCTGCACGTCAGGTGCGAATATATACAAGATTATTTAAAAGCGATTATTTTATGCTTTTCTACTTTCAACCTTTATAGCTCGTAAAATGTATAAATATATGTTCGAGTATTCAACGCGTTTTATTTAACTTCGACGCCAAAGGTGTCGCAAAGTCTGTATTAAAGAGAGTTTATCCTCGAGATCCTAGAAGTCCAAGATTTACCATCCCTTTTTTTGGAACTCTTTCGCACAGGCCTGTCCGTTTCCTAACAGTAACCGACAGATTTACGAGGTCCAAATGAAATTACGTTCGTCCATGTCCAACGATGACGCACGCGTATACACGGCGAAATTTATAGACAGGAAGAGGCTTTGCCGGCGATGTCCCTAGGACAGGTCGGGACTATCGACGAGGTCCTGGCTCGTCAAGAGGATTAGCACTCGACGTTTTCGAGCTTACAGCTCGACTTCGCTCGGTGAGGCGTCTACCTGTGCCGCTTTTTTCTCCCTCACGATTCACAAGACAATGCCCTGGTCCCCTGAACGATCAGCATAAATTAGAATAAATAACGAGCCTTACAATTCATTGGAATTAGCATAAACCGTGAAATTGGCCGATAAAGGGAATCAGTCTCGGCTAGATGCGCCCGATAGTTCCGCTCTCCGCGTTTCCCTTTTCCCGAAACGCCGCTAATCCTTTCAGATTCTCTCGACGTTGAACCAGGGCAATTTCAAACGAAGATAACTTCCAGTTCGGTTTGTCTTGACGAAGAGGAAAAAAAATAAGAAAAAGAAAAGGTAGAGAAGAAAAAGAGGAAATAGCTCCGTTTTGAAACAGCGGAAACGCTTGACCAAGAACCGTTTCCAGTAAAAGAAACCTGACCGTCGTTCAGGTTGTAAATATTAAGGACCAGTAACTTCGACCGAGAACGAGGTGAATTAACGGCTCTTAGCCTGTCGCTTTTTTCTACCGTCAGCAAGTACTGTCGGTTCAACACCTAGAGCACCGCCCCGTCGGAAAATCTCTCTCTTACGGTTGTAATACACCGTAATTCTCCGGGATTATTACGACCGGTAATAATTTCACCGAAGCACCCCTTGGCAACGCTTCTATGCCACCGTCCATCGCCTGCGGAACGAACGACGAAGGGTGAGCGTGTCGAAGGGTGGCCGGTACACTTTGTCCCACGAGAGGCGGCTAAGTCCGCGCAATCTCCTTTGCACGAGGCCGCGGTTACGCGTCACAGCGGAAAGGGATGGTTATTAGGCACGAACAGGAGACTCGAACCATCCACGGATCCATCTTCTCTCAGCTACCATTTCCTGAATCCTTGCCGCGATGGTTTTACTCCGACAGCGTGCTCGCGATCGTATCCGTGGCGTGCATCGTGCTCCCCTTTTTCCTCCCTCGAATCGTCCCTCTCTTCTCTCTGTCTCCAGGCTGGTGGTTTTTAAAGGGACGTCGAGTAGGAGAACGAGAAGTTCGATTACGACAGTGCAGGATATCTCTTGTTCGCACCATCGACCCCTCGTCCTTTCCGGCTGTCGGTGAGTGCACGGGTATCGCGCAGGACGAAGAGGAAGGGTTGTATCGATAGGACGAGGAGGGATAAATGTCAGTGGGAAAGAGAGAACGAGTAGGAAGAGGCTCTTTGATGCCTTCGGAGCGTAGACAGTGGTAGGTGCGAAGTGCGTATGAATTTCATACGAGGGCTGTAAATCTTTCTTCTTTTATAATCCCTCCTCCTCTGCTGTTGCTCGCCTTCCTTTCCCCTTCCTCGACTCTCTGTGCCGTTCCTTCCAACTCTTCACGGTGTATTCTATCTCTGCTGGAGGGACGAGACGCGCGCGTATCGACGGGGGTTGTAGTCTATCGCTGAATGCGTTCGAGTTCACCGTAGGGTGCTGTCTCTGTGTAAAATAAGAAGGGTTTGGTGCAAGCTCGAGAAAGAATCAGCCTGGAAAAGGAAGCCAGAAAGGTGGAGCGGAAAGAAGGAAGCAGGAAGAGAAGGTGGATCATGGCATGCCCAAGATGCAGTTCTGTACACTCTTGCTTCTTTCCACCCCCGATTTTCCAACCCTGTTCTCCTCCCTATTTTTCTTTTTCTCCTCTCTTTCTTCTTTTTTTCTCGTTGACTCACCAACGTGTCTCAATTATTTTCCACCCTTTGAGTCAGCTCGCTCAAAGTGGAATCCGTCCGCGTTAATGAGGCACCGTTACGTAGTTTTTATCCTAGGCGACGAGTTACGTACCCTGAAGATAACCACTGCAGAGGCTCACCGGGTTTATGGGTCATAGAGTGAATGGGAACTTGGACACAGGTTTTATCGCGAGCCTTTGCAGTTCAGCCAAAGATATATACCTCTCTAACCGGACTCTCCTTTTACCTTCATGGGGTATTAAACGGCTGGAGATGGCGGAACGTGGAAATTGTTAATAACACCAAGTCGCCCGAGGTAATAGAAATTTCCGTTTTTTCGTCTTTTATCGGCCGGCTTTTCGACCAAGACTTCTCGTCGATGAAATTCCATGCTTCTCAAACTGTTTCTTATCGTAAAAGATTTTGATAGAAAATTTATTTCTTACGGTAGTCGTGATTGGAAAATTAATTCGATTCGCGATCAAAGAACGGGAAGGTTTAGTCGGATAAAATTAGTCAGATCTGTGATCGTGATACTGTTTCATCTTATGTCGAACGCCGAAAAAATATTTTGCATTTCACAGTCAGAGATGATTGTACTCGAAGTTCGATCGCCCTTGCGATGGATCGAGCGTGGAGATTCCTGTCGTTTGCATGCGAAACTCGTTACTATTTCTCGTTACGAATAACGTCTGTCGCTGGTTACCTTGCAATAATTAATACACTTGTCATAACACTTGTCGTATTAATATTCTCAGGAAAAACAGGAATTTTTAGCTACAGCGTCGCGTGTTCGATATTTATCGAATTAAATACTTCTATCAATTAAAATTTATCGTTATAATTTGTCAGATTAAAATTTTCGCATACCTAGATTTAGAGATTTCTTCTCTAAATAATTGACCAATCCATTCCTATTGCCATCTGACAAATTTATTAGCCGATTCATGAATGATACAGCAAAATCAACAAAAACTTCACGATCTCGTTGAACCACTCGATAAACCATTCCGGAATGAAACCTACGCACCTCGCCCTGAAAATTACATTTATAGTCCTCGAACCGAGTTAACTTACTCTATCGTTTAGTCTTACAAGCTCGTGGCTGGAAAACGAATCTCGCGTGCACCGAAACGGAAAGTAAAAGTTGATTGGCTCCGCGATGCAAGTGGCAGAGTGGCGACCTTCGCGAAGACGACGCTCGGTACGCGTGAGAAATCAATTAAGCCGATGAATATATATTGGCTATTAGACAGTGGGCGTCTGTGGTGCGCGCGCGCGCGTTAATAATGTATGACATGTTCTTGCAGTATTGCTTCGGGCGCGCGGCAATCATTTCGAGCCACTCCACCGTCGCCGCTAATGGGATGCACCCCTCGAGACTTTACCATTGTTGTCCCATAGGTGCGTGTATCTTCCCTGACCTTCGACATGGGTTTGTACACCGGCCAGATTTTCCCCTCGTAAAAGTTTGATCTCGTGATTACGGACGAGAGGAAGAGAGAACGAGGAAAGTTGCGAATGCTAGGCGAGGGATCGTTTCCTAGGGGGTTGCCACTACCGGCTGCTAAATGGTTTTCGAAGGAATTAAACGCGATTTACCGAGTAACGGGATTTTCGTTCATCACGTCAGATTTATTTTGTTTCCCGCTCGCTATCTCCGCAGGTTTCTATCAGGGCCGCAGAGTCGTAGTCAGGGTCGGAGTTAGGAATTTCGATTGCCAACCACGCAGACCTGGTTTCTATGCTGGGTCTCTACGCTGGATTTCTATGCCAGGTTTCCATCCTAAGTTTCCATCCTAAGTTTCCATCCCAAGTTTCCATCCTAAGTTCCAGTGGTCTTGAAAGGGGTGGATCGTCAAAGTTAAAAGTTACTCGAGCAGTCTTGGTGAACGATAAACGTTAAAGATGTTTCACAAATATCGGTGTTATCTCGTTCGAATTTTTTCGCCCGTCCATGTGAAATGAAAAGAGAACTTCCAGGGAGGAATTCGAGGCGAGGGGTAATTTTGTTCGATTAGATAGAGGAGTCCCAGGAGACAACTCGTTCTCGAACTCGGGGGGAAAAGTGGAATGCCCTGTAAGGCATCGACGAGTAACTTATCTGCATTCGTTGTGTTCCTGACGTTCGAAGCCCGTACATCCACCATGGTTTCGTCGTAAAAGCACAACGGAGTGCTATTTTATGGCGGGTTAAATATGGTTGTCATCCCGATGATAACTCAAACAGTTCTCCAGTCGTCAAGCTGTCAACTCTTCGGATATCTGTACCTTTCGCTCGTCACTATCTGTTCCCTTAGTTGTACGCGGAAAGAAGAAGAAAAAAGGGAACCCTTTCGTTACGTAGACATTATATGCGACCGACGAGTTTCAATTTCTGCTAATACTCTGTGCGGTTATCGCGCGGAAAGATAATTTAAAACATCGATTGGAAGGAGACTTTTGATGAGAAAAATGAGGAAGGGTTCCAGTATTCGGTATTAAAATAATTTTGCACTTTAGTATGCTATAACAAGCACGTTCTATAATAAAAGAAGAAATCATTTAACCTTTCGCGACCGATCTAGTTTATTATCTGATGAAATGTACTTCCTGTCCTGTATTTAGAAATGCTTGGAATAATTATTTCAAATGTCATACTACGCGTGAAATATGCACCAACGAGGAAAATTATTTTTATGGTTGCTATATTTGAAGATTTCCTGTAGAGCAACGTCTAGTATCTGGGGCAACGGACAAAAAATTCTTTATATTAATTTAAACATCACGTTTATAGGTACCCTTTTGAATGAGATATTAAATATCTAAATCCAATCTCAACTTCAATTTAACTTTCTTTTCATCTATATTCAGAAATAAAAAGAATCTCTAGGAAAGCATTCGGTGATCGTATCAAGTTTGACGAATTAAAATCGAGGAATCAAGAAAGAACATTAAACACAGGCGCATCATAAAACTGAATCCGATCTTTCGACTTTCCAATACCAGGAATTCCGAGTATTTCATTTCCTTTATCGGTTTCTTTTTATTATCTTCCTGGTCGTGGGTACCAAAAAAGGTAAGACCGAAATCTGCCCGAGTTCTCTACTATCTTAGACCTCTTCCTCGAGATATAACCCAATTGCGAGGCGCAAGCTAACGTTTCCCAAGTTCCATTACAGCAACGAAGGATGGACCAATAGACGAATGGACAGCTTAGGGGTTCCGTTATCTGAGGAAGGGTTTTAGAGCCTAATCTGGGTTCTACGAGGATACAGCGTGTCACAGCTTCGCTGTGCTGCTCCGTTGTTACACACGCATACACACTCATACACACAACATACACATATATACGCGAACGCAGGTACCAAGATAGCCAGGTATATCCTTAGGTTCTGCCTTCCAGGACGCATTTGTCACTCTCGAACTGACATTGCCGAGACAATGCGAGATTACCGGCCAATACGGCCGTTCCATTCGAGTTCGATGCGTCCTGCGGTGATGTGCAATTCCGAATCGGCTATCGCGTGTAAGAAAATGTGCAAAATGTATGTTCGTCCTTTCACCGTGAATGTATCGTGCGTTCGAGTTGATAAGGGCTAAGTGCGAAACGTATGCGATCTTTTTATTTACATTTTTTAATTTTTTTTATCTCTCTTTTATTCATGTACGTGGTTATAGGAGGGTTCGAGTGGACGCATTAAGAAACTGTTTCTTAGTTTTAATTCTAGCGTACAGCTTTAATAAATTCTCACAGTAAACGTGCATATCTTATGTTATATGTGCATTCATAATTCCAATGCTCGCATTAATGCCACGATCGTAATTACAAGTTTCTTAACTCTCTAATTCTCTAATGCGATACCATTTCCTCTTCCTCGGTATTCCACACGTTTTCTTGTAATTAATCAAAAGTCCCTTCCATCCAGCCCGTTTCCTTTCTCCTTCGTTGAGCGCAAGAAGCTTCCAGTTCACGTTTGTACAAAGAATCAAACGGGTTTCAATCATCGAAAAGGAGTCCATACGTTGGCCAGGGTCGAAAAGCTATCAACGAAATCGTTCCCGATACAATCCACGATAGCTGGCCGGAGTGGCTCAAAGAGGATAAAACATCTCGTCTCCCCGTTTCCCGGCGACGTCGAAAGGAAACCGCGCTTCTAATCGAAAACAAAAGGTTTCCAAGGCTTCGATCCGTTTCACTCGTCGAATTACAAAGAGAAAGAGGAGGAGACCGGTGTGTTCCCTGATTAATTTCGCCTTTCCACGTCGCTGTACGTAATCCGCCTAGTCACGGAAGTCCATTCGACTTCACCCTGACGTTCGATCGCTCGATGACGAGAGCATAATAACCCAAATCGCGAGCGGGGGACGCCACGCGAACAACCCTCCTCTCTATTTCTCTTTACTTCACCGGAAGATTCTTGAAAAATAGGCTGCCCGATTTTCCACGAGGCAAGCAGGCCAGATCGGAAGGACAAAGGGAGACTTTTCCCGATTCCAGTTCGAAAGAAGGACAAAAGAAGGAGAAAAGAAGGAGAAAAGAAGGACAAAGAAGGACAAGAGGGTGGAAGCAGTATCGGTCGACGGAACCGCAACGGCAAGCGTTGCTGAAGGGTCTACCAAGGGATAATTCCGTGAAATNTCTAGGAAAGCATTCGGTGATCGTATCAAGTTTGACGAATTAAAATCGAGGAATCAAGAAAGAACATTAAACACAGGCGCATCATAAAACTGAATCCGATCTTTCGACTTTCCAATACCAGGAATTCCGAGTATTTCATTTCCTTTATCGGTTTCTTTTTATTATCTTCCTGGTCGTGGGTACCAAAAAAGGTAAGACCGAAATCTGCCCGAGTTCTCTACTATCTTAGACCTCTTCCTCGAGATATAACCCAATTGCGAGGCGCAAGCTAACGTTTCCCAAGTTCCATTACAGCAACGAAGGATGGACCAATAGACGAATGGACAGCTTAGGGGTTCCGTTATCTGAGGAAGGGTTTTAGAGCCTAATCTGGGTTCTACGAGGATACAGCGTGTCACAGCTTCGCTGTGCTGCTCCGTTGTTACACACGCATACACACTCATACACACAACATACACATATATACGCGAACGCAGGTACCAAGATAGCCAGGTATATCCTTAGGTTCTGCCTTCCAGGACGCATTTGTCACTCTCGAACTGACATTGCCGAGACAATGCGAGATTACCGGCCAATACGGCCGTTCCATTCGAGTTCGATGCGTCCTGCGGTGATGTGCAATTCCGAATCGGCTATCGCGTGTAAGAAAATGTGCAAAATGTATGTTCGTCCTTTCACCGTGAATGTATCGTGCGTTCGAGTTGATAAGGGCTAAGTGCGAAACGTATGCGATCTTTTTATTTACATTTTTTAATTTTTTTTATCTCTCTTTTATTCATGTACGTGGTTATAGGAGGGTTCGAGTGGACGCATTAAGAAACTGTTTCTTAGTTTTAATTCTAGCGTACAGCTTTAATAAATTCTCACAGTAAACGTGCATATCTTATGTTATATGTGCATTCATAATTCCAATGCTCGCATTAATGCCACGATCGTAATTACAAGTTTCTTAACTCTCTAATTCTCTAATGCGATACCATTTCCTCTTCCTCGGTATTCCACACGTTTTCTTGTAATTAATCAAAAGTCCCTTCCATCCAGCCCGTTTCCTTTCTCCTTCGTTGAGCGCAAGAAGCTTCCAGTTCACGTTTGTACAAAGAATCAAACGGGTTTCAATCATCGAAAAGGAGTCCATACGTTGGCCAGGGTCGAAAAGCTATCAACGAAATCGTTCCCGATACAATCCACGATAGCTGGCCGGAGTGGCTCAAAGAGGATAAAACATCTCGTCTCCCCGTTTCCCGGCGACGTCGAAAGGAAACCGCGCTTCTAATCGAAAACAAAAGGTTTCCAAGGCTTCGATCCGTTTCACTCGTCGAATTACAAAGAGAAAGAGGAGGAGACCGGTGTGTTCCCTGATTAATTTCGCCTTTCCACGTCGCTGTACGTAATCCGCCTAGTCACGGAAGTCCATTCGACTTCACCCTGACGTTCGATCGCTCGATGACGAGAGCATAATAACCCAAATCGCGAGCGGGGGACGCCACGCGAACAACCCTCCTCTCTATTTCTCTTTACTTCACCGGAAGATTCTTGAAAAATAGGCTGCCCGATTTTCCACGAGGCAAGCAGGCCAGATCGGAAGGACAAAGGGAGACTTTTCCCGATTCCAGTTCGAAAGAAGGACAAAAGAAGGAGAAAAGAAGGAGAAAAGAAGGACAAAGAAGGACAAGAGGGTGGAAGCAGTATCGGTCGACGGAACCGCAACGGCAAGCGTTGCTGAAGGGTCTACCAAGGGATAATTCCGTGAAATCCTCTCAGTTCCAGCGTAGGTTGATACGTTTCTTGGGAAAAAAAAAAGAGGGGAACCACAACGCCACGTCGTTCTTAAACAGCGTCGAGTCTCGAACTTTTTCAATAGGGAACGGCTTTTTTCAGTAGCCCCGACAAATCAGGCCTCGCCACTGTCCCTGGCGTAGGTACTAGTCATAACGATGCCTTGTTAATAATCTTGGACGATATCCCTGGTAGCAAGAGGGTGGCTTGAGTGCATCCGTGGCATTGTGAACGCGGTCGGACCCCCCCGCGAATCCTAAAATATTCAAGGAGTCGTCGACGACGACGACGACGACGACGACGACGAAGTTGCGCCCCTGGCGCTCTGCACCATGATTCTCTGTCTTTATTTTTCTTTCTTTCTCTTTCTTTCTTTCTCGTTCCCTCTTTGTATTTTCTTTCCTTTCTTTTGGCCGGGTCCTATCGTCCCGCTTAGCCGAAAGAGGGGTCGGTAAATCTGATAAGGACTCTCTGATCCTTACCACGATGATGCTGGCCGCCGGCTACGAGGATCAGAGCATGGCTGGCTTTCTCTCCATCGAGCTTCGTCCGAGCGAGTTCGCCCTCTCCGCTTTCGGCCTACTCATCGTCTACCGCCATTAAATTTTTATTGAATTAGAGGTTCGACCATTCGTGCCGGCCACGGACAGAGAGTGATCGTGATTAGGTGTTCCAAATTGTTTCACCGAACGACCGGTAATACCGGCCACCGAAATGCTTTTCCTTTCAATCATGATCGTTCTGACGATGATGACAGTAATGATCATCATTTTACGCTGTATATTGTTACTCGGTCACTTTTTTTGCGGGACCAGGTTTGTTAAGTTTAACACTCGAACGCTGGATAAGTATACGGTTACTGGTTCCGGACATTGAAACGATAATTATTGCCCGATGGAGGTATGTTTGGAAAACAGCTGTTTGTAATTGAACATTTTGCTCTTCTTTCATGGCAGAAGTTTTGAGAGGAATAATTATCTTCGATTAATTAATTCAAAATGTTACTTTGGTACTTGCATAAATTAATCACGTTATTAATAACGTGCCTGATAATTTTCATCGAAATCTCGTTTAATTGGTAACCAAATACATTATAATTATTCCGTAAGTAATTCAATATTCATTTTAATCCATTTATTTACATATTACTTCACTTATTTACATAAACCAGCACAGACCAACACATTAATATTCAAATATCATTTGTAATTATTTACAATTTCCAAACATCATTCGAATAAGCTCAAAAATGAAAAAGATTAAAGCGTCGCATATTTTAAATAATTTAACATTCGAACTTCCACCGTATCTCCATTAATTAGTCCCGTTTCCCTTTTCCATCTTCGTTATCGAATAATTAATTAGATAATTAATTTCATCAACCGATCTCACGATACAATTCTTCTTTCGGATTTTAAATTACTCTTTTCGTTTCGAAGCTTCTCAATTTCGCAAATTAATGATTCACTCGATGGATTAATACGCGGCTCGTTTCAAGGATACCATAGAATTTCTCGGTTATGCTCGCGAAACTCTGTTGCGGTGAAACGCAAAAGAACGTTCCGCGTAAACTCGCCGATGGATGGAAGTTAATTATCTGTTATCCTCGAAGCCCGCCCCGTCATCCGTTCGCTTAAGTTACGATCCTTGTGCTCGCGAAAAGAGGCTGTTTAATTGTTGCCAGGAAACCCGGTGCGCGAACGAGCTTTTCCAAGCGCGTAAAACGAAAGCAATTAGGAACGGAGAACGAAGGGCTTCCGCGAAGACTTAGCGGTGTCGCTTGAGAAAATTAATTGTTGCATTTTTTTTAGCTATATCTACATACAAGTCTGTCGGTCATTTTTTTACGATTCCTATTTTCTAGGAATTTTATTTCATTTTATTCAGTTTTACTTAATTTTATTTAAAATCCTGGAATTAATCGAGGTTCCTTTTATAGTTTTTTACGATTATTGCTTTTGACAGAAACAGTCTCCCTCAAATTCTCTCTCAAAAAATCTCTCAAATTCTGTATTTATTTGAGAGTAGGTTAGAGAATTTTTACTCTCAGAGAGTTACGAGAAAACAACATTTGAACATCGCTCTCCGACACTTACACGTAAACACAGTGTGTATTCGCGAAAAATACTTCCAAGAGTAACTCGCGATAGTTTTATTCTCAAGTGGACGCGCTTCTTTTTTATTCTTATTTATCTGTATCTCTTCGTATGAATCTCTAGAACGACAAAATGCTGGACATTTAAATTCGCTAAAAAAAAAAAAAAGTGTTTCAACGCCATTTCTAATTTCACAAGAGTCATAAAATACTTTTATTTTTCTTGTATAAGTTTCTTCGTAGTATTGACACACAATTTCAAGTGGTAATCGAGCGAAGCCATCGGCAAGGCACTCGGTGCACGCCGGTTGCTGCACGAGGTCGTTCCACGGGATTCGTAACGACACGGGAACGCCAGCATTCGCGGTGGTTGAACGTTAATTTGAGCCGTGCCGCTTGTTTAAGCGTCCACGAACTCCGACCCGGGCCGGTTCGTTAGTAATTTCCCGAGCGATCCCATTTCAAGACCTGTTTTGCGCCGAGCGATTTATCGAGGACAACGGTGTCGCGTGATTATTCCTCGGGATCGGCCACGGACGATTCCCCGTACAACGATGACGATGCCAGCGGCGGCGAACTGGTAGAAGAAGAGCGAGAAGATACAGAGGAAACAAACGTTTCTCTCCGTAAAAAATATTTTACGCTTGACAGCCAGTGGGTACGCACACTCTGACCGCCAGGTAGGTCTTCCTGGGACAACTCGACTGGTTTGAAACGTTCACGATTACGAGCGTGAAATACTGGCGAGACGGCGTACAGGTTCAACCTAGGATCTCGCTAACCGTCGCGATTTCTCGTTCCTCCTTGTTTTTCGTTCAACGAGACTACTTAAACAGCACTGATATCGCTTTACTGTCTCCACCGCTCGGGTAATCGGTCTTTTTGCATAACTTCCCACGCTTCTCGCGACCGTGGCCAGTTGAACCAGCTGCTTCGGAGTCCAGTTAGTCCGAGTTATTTAGCGCTCCGTTAATATCGTCCGCTTGAGCAGCGACCACGAGCGGTTCGCTTTTCCGGATTGTTCGTGTTCCGCGTGAGAATGTCTGTTTGACGGATTAGATACGCGGAGGAATTTTTGTTGAACGGATTTGATGTCGTTGGTTGGATCGAGATGTATCGATTGGAGAAATTTGGTACTCGTGTCGCTAGTCGCAGAGGATGAAGGAAACGTGATGCAATTAAAATTTCTCAAATTTTTCAAACGATTACGAGTAAACCTAGTTATAACAAAGTTTCAATTATCAGCTTACACTGTCTCGTAGAAGCTTTTAAACGACAAAAATCGAAGAAAACCAATCATACCACACCGATTTCAATCGAACTCGTGAATACAGCAACACGTAGCATCTATAAATTCACCGATCACCTCCCAACAATTTCCGCGCATCGATCGCTGCACACCGTTTCCACGAACCTTTTCAGAGAAAAATTCTCGGCAGATCTTTCGCCTCGCTGCAGGTGTTAATTTCTCGCGGACAGGAAAAAGCAGAAAGCGAACGTCTGAGAGCCGGTTGTCGGTTGGTCAGACACGAGCCGAACGCGTGGGTGCGGCCATATTTGCACAGCGCTAATTTCGCGTAATGAAGATCATACACGAACAAACGATCCGGAATAGCTCCGGGCTCGGGAACGTTTATTCAGCGGCGTTGCGAAGAAAGAACGAAAGGAAGTAAAGAAGAAGAAAAAAAAAAGAAAAAAAAGGGACGGACGTCGGTGGAACGTACGACTGTGCTTTGCAGGCGTAATTTTCGCGTGTGAAAAAGCGTGAAATCGTCTGGCCGCCTCGAGTCTAGGAATTGAGCGATCACCTCGCTCGCGAACCGATTTGCATACCTACGTTCTGACCATTTTCGAACTCTCGTCCTACGCGTGTTTCGTGTCCGCGGGCTATAATTAGCTGATCGGTAGCATCCTCTTTGCGATTCATGATTCAGGTGATTCACGAAGTATCAAAGCTGTGAGGATTGAATAACTGTTGTGGAACGATGATTGAGGCGAGTGAAATGTTATCGTAGTCTCGATTCAAAGGTGCTATCTGATGGGTTGTTAGAAGATAGCACCGTGCTGTTCGAATATATCGTTGAGTGGTTTGGAATTATAAAATCATTGATGTTATTTTCGTAAGGAACTTTCACGATGAATCCTTGTTTATTGAGCAAAAATTAATTTCTCCTCCGTAGAAACTCAGTGCTAATTTCTTATCTATTTTTGTTAATTTTTAAATGTTTCAATATTGCGATAAAATGTAGCTCGAGTTGATCGCGTGTAAAAATACACGGTATAAGAGAGTACCAGATTTTTATTTTTTCCATTTCAAAATCACTTCGATGCACAGTGGGAATCTCGAAAATTCGTTTTACCTCCATCGATCTCCATCGTGGAAACTTCAACCCTCCATCCACATCTTGAATTTCCCGTTCCTCGAGCCATCGTTCGCTAGATTTACAAGTAGAAAAAGCACACGTAGAATTCTCGTGGGTCGGCAAACGCCTTCGGAAAGTTTACGCGGAAAACGTGTAGGAAATTTCCTCGGATGGGACGCGGAAAGGAAACTCGTTGAAATGGGTCAAAGCGGATTCAGCATGAACCCACCTGTTGCCCTGTTCATCTTCGTGCGTTCATGTATACGGACGTCTCTCTGTGTGTGTACATAGACAACAGCGAATCGTGAAAATAGTAGTGGTGAATGGTCGGAACATATGCAGCTCGACCAGCTCGGATTGCGATCGATCGAACTCTTTCTCCCGTTTCGAGCCACAGGTGCACCGGATACACGGTGAACTCGTGTCATCCGACCATTGTGCGGATGCTTCGAGTTAAATGAACTGAAATACAACGTTGAAGCTCGGTTGACGTGTAGTATGCACAGTGTCGCGTGATCGGTGGCGATTACCATGGTTGTAGAGGGTCTGCGCGAGGAATCAGCTAATGTAGGAAATGTTGGCGATGGGAAATGGGATCTTAGCTACAGTTTCTTTGGGTCGAGTTTATGATACGGACAGTTAAAGTATTCTGCTTCGAACAGGGAAAAGAATCTTGGAAACTCTGTTCCCACCTTTTTGCTGGTTACATTTGATTCTGATGTCTTGCTCCTTCGCGCTAAGTACATAACGAGTGTAATAAACTTGCGATACGGCGGTCGTTGTTATGGTAGGTTAAAAGAATGTGGCCTGTGATTTTCGTCTTTTTATCACAAAAGTAATATTACACCGACTAATATAACTTTCACCGATATTCTCACGATCGAACCACCAACACACAATGACACCCTCGGATTCGCAATTAGAATTCCTGGGGAACCGGCATGCAGAGCGGCAGAAAGCACGCGAAAGCGAAGAAAAATCCCTCGGCTAGACCGTTTCTCTCGTCACGTTCGCTTAAGCGACGGATTCCTCGACACGGTGCACGCATTATCACCGGCGGAATCTGGCCGGTGGGACCCCCTGGGCAATCGCGCAAGAAATCCTTCGCGATGCGTCTCGGCCGCTTGTACTTACTCGTACCAGCGGCTCTCGAAGCATCGGACGATCGAGGCATCGACGCGAATGCCCGTAACTCAGCCCGGTTAACCGCGCCGGGGAAAAGAACCGAGGACTATTAGTTCCATGGGAGCATTTCAATTCAACCGATCGGCCGGCCGCGGTAGAAGGAGCCTTTCTCGGCCTGTAAACATGCATCACCGAGTTACTACGCAGGTACGCGGATCGGCTTCGTGTTACTCGCGTCTACCATCGGCCGTGCTCGCCAGTTTCTCGATCGCCGGTCCCCGTGTGTGTCGTCTCAAAGAACGGCCATGCTATTCCGCTAATTACTGAATAACTCTTCGCTCCCCGCTCCTCGTCGAGCGTGTCGCTGCCTGCTTTCGAGTGTCGCGCGGCAAAGATCGACGTCCGTGTCTCGATTGTCCTTTTACCGGTCTTTTATCGATCGCATCGATCGTATCGTCGCGCGCGTCCTATCGCACCGGGATCGTGAATCTCGCGGCCAGCCAGACTCGACAGAGCTATTGCCCTATCCGAAGACAAGAATGGATAGAGACCGTGGCGGCGGCGGAACGTTTAGTACCATAGCTGTTGCTCGCTGGTAATTAAATCATGCCAAGCTGGTTCAGCCAACGTCGGCGTACCTCGGATCCTCTGTGCGGCGTCTCGACGTTCCCGACGTCTTGCTGCAGCCTCTGACGTCGCTTGTCGCGAACCGATTGTAGGTGGTCACTCGCGTGGGTGTGACGGACGGGGTAGAAGCGATCGTTTGGAGTAGAGAGGAAACCGAGAGGAATGGGTATGGCAAGGACACTGTGTTCGAGGAAGAATATCTTTCGACTGGACAACGAGTGTAGCATTTAAAGGAAAAAGTAAAACTTTCTAGCGTAACGAATCGAGGGTTCGCTAATCGGTTCCGCTGTATCGGTGCTTCAACCTTACACCTATCTGCATAATCTCGCGTTATTTATCGTCGGAGAAAATATGACAGACGTCAGGCGGGACCGTTCGTGGCCGAAACGGGGCCGAAATCTCTCGGTAACGAGACACATGCCGGAGCACGGAAGGGACCAGAAGTAATTAGCGGTAATTAACGACGCTGCCCGGCCAGATACGACGGTTTTAATTACTTCGCGAAAGGCAGCGCTTGCATTTCCTTTCTTTCTGGGCTGACCCGCGCCGATACCGACCCAAAAGAATTAAGTGGCCGCCACGGAGAGTCGATCTTCCGGGACCGCAACGACTTTCGACGTGTGCCCAGCCGAAGACCCTCATTAATGGCGGCCGAGTAATTTGCGTGGATGATTTTGGTCCCGTGGATTCTCCTACGGTTTGTCCCGTGCACTTCCTGGCACCCACGCCGAGATTCGTACCGCGTCCGATGTGACACGCGACTCACGATTAGTCAACGTCTCTCGTTTCTGACTCTTCTGAGACGTTTCTTTTCGATTCGATGGAGAATAGGTTTCAATTTGAAACAGAGGCTTGATAAATATCCAGAGACAACGAGGCAAATTAATTCTGTTCGTTTCAACGATTTTATAAATCGTTTCTTCCCCTCTGAGGCAGATAGATATCTTCTAAACGTTATTGAAATTTACGATCGCTCGGTTTCCGTTTAATAATTTTAATCTTAATTTTCAAATTTCCATCTCCGTTCCGTTCGTTCGGAGCAAAGATACCAAATGACTTCGGTGTGTCAAACCGAAACAATATCTCGTATCTCTCAAACCCGACCACGTATTTCGACACCACGTCTCATCCCTCCATCGTACCTCATTAATTCTCAGTTATAACTCCGAGTCGCATTAATCGATCGATCGAGGGTCCCAGTGACGCGATTGGTACCCAAAATCGCAGCACGTAGCTGGACGTGGCGGAAAATTCTCAATTATAATTAACAACGGGTGGAACGACCGACCAGCGTGGCCGGTGCATCGATGATAAATCACCTCTCGTAGGCAGGCCGTCCACGAAATTCGCGGCGAGGCTCGAACGTAGCCGCGGAGGAGAGTGCCGGGCCCTTTAATACCGTTAGTATAACGAGAGGATCGGCTATCAGCCTCCGATCGGCCAATACTGCCGGGAATAAATGAAGAGGCGAAGATCCAAGGCAAAATCATTACGGTAACGAGACATTAACCAGATAAGAGTCGCCGGCCTTCGGCTCCTATCTATCTGAAGCGCAGCCACGGACACTGACACGCAGTTTACACACGATCGTCGGCCCCTCACGCGTTCCAGCTTCGAGCAGAGAATGTAATTCGCGTTATTAAAATACGCCTCTTCGCGGTGGCTCAGCGTAAAAGAATCCTGCGCCAATCTACGCGCCTCGGAGTGCTTCTGGGGTCCCGATGTTTATTAACGATACACGATTTTTGGTAATCTCGACGCCGATGACGGGGCCATTTACGATCGGACATTTTTCTTCATCTTTTTTTCTTCTTTTTATTGTTCAATTCTTTTTCAATCGATGTTCGTTTGTATTAATTACCGAGTTAGCCAGGAATCATTAGAAGCGTATAACATTAGATACTAAAGTTTCTTCCTCGTTGGTTAGAATTATTGGTTGTAAATTACACTTTTTAAAATACGATGTGAGAAGCGATGATAGGTGCGTGGCAAAAACGATGACGATTAAAGTAGAAATTCTTGTTTAGCAAATTTATATACGCCGATTCGATATTCAGATTTTATGCAAATGTTCGATCCTTTCCTTGTACCGTGCCAAAGGAACACGAATTATTCCAATTTAACATAAAAATACTGAAACGTGTTAATCCAGCTCGACCGATGTTGCATTTGCTCGTATAACAGTATCGTGAAAATTGTTCCTCCTGATCGTCAATTTCAAAACTATAATAGTCCGAAACCCGCTAGTTTTCGACAGACTTAACAACCTCATCCGTGCCATCGTTTTCGAAACGCAGAAACGCGTCCCGCCATCGTGGCGACCACCTGTTACGCGACGCTTTCGCGATCAACGTAATTGCGAGGCGATACCTGGTTGAGCCTGACCCGTGTCTTCTCCGGTCTATCTCTTTCTCTCCGTTGCCGTGACTTTTCAGCGACCCGGACACCCGTACCGTTGGTTTATCACCAATTTACAGAGGTGTTTTAAGAGCGGTACGCGACCGAATCGAAGGGCGGGCGGGGTGAGCGGCGTATGCCGAGGGAAGGGTCAGGTAGGTGATCTTGTTTGCTAATGGCGTACTCGTGTTCGAATGTAGTTGCTCCGCTATGTCCATACGTCTTCTGATTAAGATTAAAGAAACCGCGTATCTCGTCGAAGCCGCGCGCTTAATGTATTCACGCGGCCGTGTAAAAGTTAAGAGTCGCCCGGGGCACGATAGAGCTCACGAAACCCTTTCGTTCTCCCCATGTCGCTCGCCATATTCGGATATCGATCTAATGCAATTACCACTCCGGCTACCGCGGCTGCGTGCCGGCCTATCGGCTATTTTTGCGTTTCCTTTCTTTTCTCTTGCTCTTTCCCCTTATCTTTTTTTTCTCTCCGCTTATTTCTCGTGCTCTTTTATTTTGCTCTCGGTTCGTTTTCGAACGCTCGGTACGATTCCCGTACGCGTCTCGTAACAGCTTGTCGATACGATTTACCGGTGAGAAATTTAGCGCTCGAGCATCGATGCAGTTTGGGACACTGATACGATCCTCGCGATTGGGATTATTGTTTCGATCAAAGCGCGGTACGGAATTTTTTTTTTTTTCTTTCCCCGATGGAACTTTACGATTATGAGGAAATCGGAATCAAAGCACCGATAAAAAGACCGAAGATCCCGTACTTCAGTTTTCCATACCGCTGTATTCCTTGAATCCCCTTGCATTACTCATCGAGCGTCGATCGCGTACAGCCAGGAACGCACCCCATAATAGGAAAGGGCGCGATTCGACTGGATCGCAATAACGAAGCGAAGTGCCAGGTTCGTGGGGCTCTAAAAAGCGCGCACTAATAGGTCAATTACACCATTCACGACTTCTCGTTCCATTGGAAGCCGTGCCCCTCGACACGATTCTTCAGCCATGCATCTCACGATTGTAGAACGTGTCGGGGAGAGAAAACGCGTCGGGCACATCGGGGAGGGTCCTTCGAGGATCTCGATCCGCTTGATCGCAACCCGATTGCACGGCCTCGCTCCTCGAGAGCGTATCGACGCGTTGTAAGTGCGCCCGTGGCTGTGCTCGCTCATAATCGTGCGACGCTTCGTACAGAGAGACGGGGATGAAAAGCAGGGCGCAGCCTATGGGTATGTACGTGTGTACGTGTAACAGGCGTGTTCGAAGCGTGGTCGAGCGGACGTGTGCGACACACAGGCGTTGCACGGTGCACAGACGGGCCAGTATCACACCTCGGGTCTGAGCGAGCGGACCGCTTTGCGTATGGGAAGCGAGACGAGAGGTGCAGTGGCCCGTTTCGAGCCGCGTAATTGTAGAGGACAGACAGAATTTCTCGCCTCGCTAACAAAGACATGAAGAAACCCGCACTCGAGCGACCGCGTTCGACAAAGCATCCCCGAGTGAAATAAAGGAGGCCCGCGCGAACCACCCTCCTCGTCGCTCCTCCTCGTCCTTGTGCGCGCGCGATGTAGGAAGCCTGCGGTAGCGAAGCGAACGGTGGTAACCACCCTTGGGGGGAGGTCAGGGGAAGAGAGTGACAGAGATGGATAGGGAAGAATAGAAGTTTGAAAAAGAAAGAAACGCATGGAAAAAAAGAGAGAGAAGGAAGGTTAGACGGAAGGGTAAAATCGTGGAACGAGGACGGGGAATAACGCGAGAGGAAGAGAAGCTATAGAGGTGGGTTCATTAGGTATGTTCTCGCATCGAAAACATTCTGGTGCGTAGCTCCTGTGAAAAGAGATCTCCGCTTTCTCGCTCGTTCCTCCTGCTCGATTATAACAAACGAAGGAAGGACAGAGACGGGAAGAGCGCACGGGGAAGAAGAGGAAGAGGGATGGGAGGAAAAAGGTAAGAGAGAACCGGGTGTGACATCAATGGCCAATGCCCGCTCCAGAGGAAATATCCCGCTAACCGATGTTGACAAGCATTGCGACCGCGAGCAAGGACCCAACTCCATGGACTGTTCGTCGCGCCATTGAGAGGAATCGAGAGAGAAACCAGGGAGGAAAGAGGCCTCGGCACACGGTGTCCCCGGTACACGAACCAGCGTATTGTTTTTTCCAGGTGTCGTCGCGACGTTGAGCGAGTACGGAACCACCACGACTGGTCTCTCTTCCTCGACCTCATGGAAATCCGTAACGATGGATATGCGACCAGAGTGGAGGAGGGTTTCGTCTCTCGTCTCTTCGCCGCGCGCCCATTCCTCACGCTATCGTGTTACGCGCGTGAAATATGCCAGCCAGGACGAAAAGGACGAAGAGGACCCGACGAGGGAGACGCGCCACGAAGTTGGTAGGCGTGTGATCGCGACCTCCTGCCACCTCGATGGCGACTAAAGCTTCGGTCAGACCCAACCCGCAACCATCGAGCCGCTTCGATGGATCGTCCTACTCCGATGACCAATCGGCCTGACGCATCCTAACCTAGAAGGAACCCGTTTGTCTCACGTTTCTTCCAACTCTCGCCTCTCTGTAGTTTGCGTTCTCCAGTGGGTATACCAGTTTGGTTTCTTCAATTTTTCGCGGAAGTGCGAGAACGGGGTTAACCGTCTGGCTGACTACCTTTTGTTCAACGATGAACGGTGTTGAACGATTTTTTAGTGCAGCGTAGAAGGACATTTTTGAAGTCCTTGAAGGAGATAAAGTTTTAAGCTTTAGGATTCGAATAAAGATCTTCAGATCTTCTCCACCCTTTCATGATTTCGCTACGCGGTATGTGAAAGAGTTCATAAATTTAGATCAGGCGTGAATTAATTAACGCGCCAATTGTTCACCCTCCGAAATTCGAAAGTTCCGATTCGAACATCCACACTAATGATAAACGAAACGTTAATCTTTCCATCTTTCGAGTTCCAAGCTGATTGTCGTGGACCGTCTTATTAAAAGTTCTGGTCGAAAAGAGAACTTGCTCGTTTTCGACTATTTTCCCCGACTAGAAGCTAGACGACGACGAAGAACGAAACACGACGAGCTGGCTCAAAGAGAGCGTCTAGGACCAGACGGCCATGTCGTTGGAAAGTCATTAGCAGACTACGAGATGTTCGACGGACAGTTTCCTTGAAAACAGTCGCCATGAAACAGGGGATGGGGAGCAACTTCCCCGGAACTTCCTTCAACCGCTACTTTCCATATTGATATGGAAATTCCCAGTAAAGAAGGAAGATCCTCGAGAACCCGAAGATTGTGATTGGACTCGGTGGTCGGTCGAATTGCAGCCAAACAGGTGTTTTCATCGTATAATTTCGCGGAGTAATTAATCAAATGCATATGTTGCGTGACAATGTAAAGGAAACTTGAAGGAAGGGTTTGTCGAAGACAGAACTAAATTAAGACAATTGACGATGATGGAATTTGGACGAGAGACCCGAACATCGAATCGATCGTAATTCAAATAGACGCAGAGAATGGTAACAAAATTTTGGTCATCGTTTCAAAAACCGAAGAAAAATTATTTTAGATAGTAAAATTGTTATAGATATTTTCTAAGACGAAGACCTTAATNACCCGTTTGTCTCACGTTTCTTCCAACTCTCGCCTCTCTGTAGTTTGCGTTCTCCAGTGGGTATACCAGTTTGGTTTCTTCAATTTTTCGCGGAAGTGCGAGAACGGGGTTAACCGTCTGGCTGACTACCTTTTGTTCAACGATGAACGGTGTTGAACGATTTTTTAGTGCAGCGTAGAAGGACATTTTTGAAGTCCTTGAAGGAGATAAAGTTTTAAGCTTTAGGATTCGAATAAAGATCTTCAGATCTTCTCCACCCTTTCATGATTTCGCTACGCGGTATGTGAAAGAGTTCATAAATTTAGATCAGGCGTGAATTAATTAACGCGCCAATTGTTCACCCTCCGAAATTCGAAAGTTCCGATTCGAACATCCACACTAATGATAAACGAAACGTTAATCTTTCCATCTTTCGAGTTCCAAGCTGATTGTCGTGGACCGTCTTATTAAAAGTTCTGGTCGAAAAGAGAACTTGCTCGTTTTCGACTATTTTCCCCGACTAGAAGCTAGACGACGACGAAGAACGAAACACGACGAGCTGGCTCAAAGAGAGCGTCTAGGACCAGACGGCCATGTCGTTGGAAAGTCATTAGCAGACTACGAGATGTTCGACGGACAGTTTCCTTGAAAACAGTCGCCATGAAACAGGGGATGGGGAGCAACTTCCCCGGAACTTCCTTCAACCGCTACTTTCCATATTGATATGGAAATTCCCAGTGAAGAAGGAAGATCCTCGAGAACCCGAAGATTGTGATTGGACTCGGTGGTCGGTCGAATTGCAACCAAACAGGTGTTTTCATCGTATAATTTCGCGGAGTAATTAATCAAATGCATATGTTGCGTGACAATGTAAAGGAAACTTGAAGGAAGGGTTTGTCGAAGACAGAACTAAATTAAGACAATTGACGATGATGGAATTTGGACGAGAGACGCGAACATCGAATCGATCGTAATTCAAATAGACGCAGAGAATGGTAACAAAATTTTGGTCATCGTTTCAAAAACCGAAGAAAAATTATTTTAGATAGTAAAATTGTTATAGATATTTTCTAAGACGAAGACCTTAATTGTTAAGCGAGAGATCAACGATGATCGGTCACCGATTCTTCGAAATTCGAATTTCTCGACACAGTCCATCCTCCACTCTTATGATAGAATCGTTCGGACGAATGCACGAGCTTCCGGTTCGCAGACCGGGCACCATACAGTGATCCGGTAACTTTCTCGAACCCAGGAATGTTTCTCGGGACGTCGATACTAACAGATGGCGAACTCCCAACTCTGTTAGTCGATCGGCCAGTCCGCGTTCCTGGCCACTAAAGTTACAAAGAAGGAAGTATAAACTGGAAGGATTTCGGGAGGAGTCGAGAAGGAAACGGGGACGGGGCAAGAAGGGCGGAGTGGAACCGAGGAGGTGCTATCGGTAGATAGGTAGTCAGCTCGGTACGTACGCTGGTGCGCCTCTGAATAACTCGCAGCGATGATATCGAAGTTACAAATTACCAAGGGGGCCAACCACGAACCCGCAGAGAGAGCCTCTCCTCTGTTTTCCAGTTTCTCCTTCGTACGGTCCCTTTCTTTTCCTTTTCTCTCCTCTTTCCTCTCCCTCGTCATCTTCGTCTTTTTCTTCTCGATTCATCTCCTCTCTCGGTACCTTTTTTTCCATCCGTTTTTCTCCCCGTCATTCCTCTTTCGAGCGAGACTTCGCATCGATTCATCAGCCACGCTCACCGAAATTATAATAACAGTAATGATAAAAGCTGGAACAACGATATACGCCGCGGTGGCCACGGAGAGATGCACGAGCCTCGAACGATGGGAAAACGGGCAACGAGCACCATGGGGTGGGAAGAAAGAAGGAGGGAACCACCTGCCGCCCGGAAGCCATCGTAACTCCTCTCCGTTGCTGCCGCTGCTGTTGCCTCTTCTTCGTCCGCGTTTCCTCTTTCTCTTCTTCTTCTTCTTCTTCGTCTTCTTCTTCTTACGGCTCGCGAATATTGCACACGGGGCCGTCGTTCGTAGAGCCATCAGGCATCGATAGCTTTGTGATTGCATCGAAGGAAGAGGCGGTAGTCTCCATCGTCGTGCGGAGAAGCGTGCGGCAAAAAATTTATATTGCGATATAAATCGTCCGGGACCCCTTGCTGCTGTCATAAATTCGTAAAACGTTTCCCTCTTTGTCCTCTTTCTCTTCTCTCTATTCCCTTTTCTCCCGTGAACTTTCGATCGTTCCGTTCAACGGAATGTTTATCGGCGAGCGCGATTGAAAAAGCTCGCGTCACAGTTACGATCTTTTCCGATCGACAGTCGAGCCACGGAGTATCGACCCCTCGGAATTCGGGGAAGAACTCACGGAAAGACACGAGAGGCCGATTTCGACGCGTTACGAGCGCGGCTCTAGAAAGCCCCTCGGACGTCTAATAATTAATGCGGAGGCGTTTGAAGTGCGGCACACCCATCGGAACTCAATCAGCCTCGGCTGGAAAGGTAAGGGGCTTTACACAGGGAAACGACGGGGAACGGCTTATCTCGAAACTCCCAGTCATCCTAATCAATAGGCCGCTGGAAAGAGATGACGCCGTGCGTCGTCTCTTCTTGCTCGCTTACGATCTTCTTGTATAATTCCGTTCGACGATTTTCCGCTTTACCACCGACTCGATATGCGTTTAGGAACCGATTGCATCGTCTCGCGGAATTTTTATAGGTATTCCTAGGTTCTGATGAATCCCTTGCATCAGATATAGAATTATGTTTGATAGAACATCGAGACACTGTGGATGGCTGGTGGTTCCGCTTTGATAAGCGGGACACGCGGCGGTTAATCCGTGGCAAGGCGTGTCTGGTGACTGGCTGTTAAGTGGAACGACTATTTTTTGCTCNTGTCCTCTTTCTCTTCTCTCTATTCCCTTTTCTCCCGTGAACTTTCGATCGTTCCGTTCAACGGAATGTTTATCGGCGAGCGCGATTGAAAAAGCTCGCGTCACAGTTACGATCTTTTCCGATCGACAGTCGAGCCACGGAGTATCGACCCCTCGGAATTCGGGGAAGAACTCACGGAAAGACACGAGAGGCCGATTTCGACGCGTTACGAGCGCGGCTCTAGAAAGCCCCTCGGACGTCTAATAATTAATGCGGAGGCGTTTGAAGTGCGGCACACCCATCGGAACTCAATCAGCCTCGGCTGGAAAGGTAAGGGGCTTTACACAGGGAAACGACGGGGAACGGCTTATCTCGAAACTCCCAGTCATCCTAATCAATAGGCCGCTGGAAAGAGATGACGCCGTGCGTCGTCTCTTCTTGCTCGCTTACGATCTTCTTGTATAATTCCGTTCGACGATTTTCCGCTTTACCACCGACTCGATATGCGTTTAGGAACCGATTGCATCGTCTCGCGGAATTTTTATAGGTATTCCTAGGTTCTGAAGAATCCCTTGCATCAGATATAGAATTATGTTTGATAGAACATCGAGACACTGTGGATGGCTGGTGGTTCCGCTTTGATAAGCGGGACACGCGGCGGTTAATCCGTGGCAAGGCGTGTCTGGTGACTGGCTGTTAAGTGGAACGACTATTTTTTGCTCGGTGATACAAGTGCAGATTGAGAAAGAAGTGACGCCTAGTTTGAAGCCTTAAGATTTGTCACACGCAGTCATTTTTTTTTTTTTTTTTTTATTTCTCGACCTCCATTCAGTTTACAGTGTTTAAAACAGAGTCAATTTTAAACAGTTTATCGTGTCCTCGGATATGAAACGATAGACTTTTCTCGTATCGATCACAGATAGAACAAAGAGGACGATTAAAGACAGCCGGTCTCCGACTATCATTCACTCGATTCCTTGATCAAGCCACGAGTCACCGTACAAATGCTCTAAAAGCCGATCCCACCTTCTTAATACCCGAAGTCAGTCAGCGAAGAGTATCGATGGCAAGAAGGACATGTGGAAACGTCCGGATGGACGTTCTCGTTGTCGGCTGCAAACGAGAGGACGGCGTTTCCCGCCGCGAGCCTTCACCGATCAGCTCGAGTCGAGGCGGTCACCTCGACAACTTCATTAATGCTTCGGACTATCGCGCTGGCAGGCGTCCACGACGGGAAATCAATCAGTTTCCGCGTCTCGTTATCCGGTCCGCGGCACGAAACGAACTTCGACGAGGACGAGCCAAAGACGACGTTCGAAAGGAAGGGAGGAATTCTTTGTCTTCGCGCACAAATTACTTGGCCGGAGGACGGTGCTCCTGTTCGATCGCGGACACGGAGGAAGAAGAATGAGAAGAGGACGATAAAGAAGAGGAAGAGGAGGAGGAGGCGGAGGAAGAAGAAGAAGAAAAGAAAGAGGACGGATAAGCAGGAGAGGAGAAAGAGGCGCATTCTCGACGGAGAGCCGATCCATCTCGCGGCCTCGTTAGGTACGTAACTGCTCGAGGAAAGAGAGGGTATCGAAGGTAGGAAGGGAAGGCGGGCCAGAAGGGTGAAACGGAGCCTCGAACTTCTCTCTCAGGCCTCGTCCTTGCAACAAACAAATTGTCCGTCGTGCGGCGAAACACGCGGAAGTCCCCTTTCGACGTGCCGTCACCGGGGCCCCCTTTCGTCGAATTTCGTATGTACACGAAACGGTCAGGGGATCGAAGTACGGATCACCGAAGGATCGATGGGGTGGTCGACGAAAAAGGAAAGAAGAACGCCGCCGGGCTGATCGGAATTCGAGCGTCAACGGGCAAACGAGGCGAGCTAAGGTGGAAGGAGAAGGAAATCTCCTCGATGGGGAGCAAAAGTTACCTATCTTTGATCGTAGTGAAATTATCCAGAGCTTCCAAGATTTTTTTGTGCCGAAGAGTATAGAAAATTGATAGACGCTTTCCCGAGCAAATCGATCGGTAAGAATTGAATAAGAAATTACCGATAAATCCCCACAACGTCTTACGTTCTTGCGACGCTATTCCACCTCGAGTAGACTACATTTTACTCATCCCCTACTGTAAAGAGAAGACGAACGCGCCAGTTTCCAGCAGTTCACGGAAACCAGGTACTCGATGCACGCTTCGGCGGATACATAAGCAGTATCAACGACTTCCAAAACAAACGACGTACACGAGGTTCTAGAAGAGGAGGGACGGGGGATTTAAGAAGTCGTCGAAAGGGAAGAGAAAGTGCAGCGTCCGGGAACGAGACCGTACGGGAGGATGAGGAGGAAAGGGAGACCGGTGCCTTACCGCGTCGCAGCCGCGTTATTGTCATTTGTCATTGTCCCTTATGTTAATGTTTGCGAGTACCGGTCTAGTGGGGGATTACTAATAGCGGTAATTAGCGCCGAGGAGCCAGCCACTCGGTATACATCACTTTCAACGGGCCACGTTGCGCTTTGGCTCTGACAACCTCTCTCCTTGTCTCTCTTTTCTTCGTTCCTCTTTCCTTTCCCTCTTCACCGTGCGCAAGAAGAGAGAAAGAAAAAGAAAGGAAAAGAAGAGAACGAACTCGATGATTTTGCACGCGTTTGCGAATCATCGCGGCGTCATTACGAGCGCCACTTGCCAAGGTAGTCCGCTCGTGCGCGTGCAAGCGTAATCTGGTCGTACCAGGGAGGATTGTTGCCGGTCATCGTGCCCCGATCGATATATATCGAGGGAAACGAAGATATTCCGAGGACCAGAAGATAGCGGGCCATAATTATTCGCGCGGTTTGCTTGTTTCATTTGCGGTGTTACAATCGTCCGAGTTCGAGCATCGCGCCAACTCATGATTACCCGCTCCTCGCTAACGTCTGTAAAAACATCCTCCCGATACCACGCCGGTAACGGTCAGGTAATTAGCAGCCGCGTGGGAAGACCGATGCATCGGTCCTCCTTATTTCGTCCTTTTGCTTTTCCTCTCCATCGTGTTATTTTGTAACCAAAATGGCGCTTATGCGAGAGAGAGTTTATAATTGTCAATAAAGTTAAGGTATCGAAGTCAAAATGTCACGCCGGTTGATATGAAACGAATAACGCGTCAGGTTACAGGAACATTATAAACACCTATTGCACAATGTAAGCACTTCAATCGTTACCTTGTTGTGCATCTTGCTTTCCAATCGGATTCGAATTTTCAGTTCCCACCGTTTCAAGTTACCAATGGGAAAGAACGTTTCGTATAGGCAAACAAACGTATTTCTAACCATTTTTAATTATCCAGTAACCGTACGATTCATTACCGACGTCAGAAACCTTTCTCGCCGCCCTATGACTTTGATATTCGATTATTTCGCCAGGTTCGTAGGCATGAAACGACGGATATTTAATTACCGGCACCGTAGCCGGCTCGACGCTAGAAACTCGTCGGCTCGCGCGAGTAAAATGACATAGAAATGGCGCACGCGGCGGGAATAGACCCCATACTGTTTCCGAGGCATCGATTGCAAACGATGACCGGCAACAATCTCGGCAATGGTAATCTTCGGAGCAGCTGGCCGACCTAATGAACGAACGATGATTCGTCAGCCGTACGACCGGCGAAAATTCTTGCATCGGATGCTCAACCTCCGAAATAACCGATTAAATTCCTATTCGCCCCCGTTGATCGAGAAACGCGCGATCGATGGATCAACCGTCCATTTTCCTACGATTCTCTTTTATTGTCACAAGGCTTCTCAGAGAATTGGTTCAGAATTTTTAATTTAATCAAAAGCGATACATGTTTCTATGACAAACTCTATCGATTTCTAGTATCGGAATCAATCGAAAGTTTATCAATTACGCGTGCGTTCCATTACAAATTAAATTTACATGTTATGCATCTGTTGCAACTTTGGTTTGCATATTTAAAATTACTGCAACCAATATTTGCATATTTTTACCATTAATCAAATCCAATTACCATTTCTTTTCCAAACTTTTATCTACAAGTCAAAAGAAACCAGACAGCAATCAGAACCGCTAAAAACTCATCCTTTAAAACGAAACTGTCGAAACCTTTCCTCGAGCAAACTCAAAGTCTCTCATCGCGTTCATTCCGCTCGTTCACAGGGTTCCATCAACCTCTTCCTCTTCATCGAGAACGCAAGTTCGCCGGCGAACATGGTGGCAAATGAGTACGCGCGCGCCGCCCAGACGTTTTCTTTGGAGCGGAAAATAAGCGTAACCGTGTAAGGTGCACGCCCGCTGTCAATTACCAAGGGTTCCCTTGCGAGCTAGTCTAGCCGCGTTCGCTAAATATGGAGCGATAATCGCAGTGCTCGGCTCTAATTATCATCGCACTAGTTTATAGAGTGCGCGCAGCACAAGACCCTCGATGGATCCTTCGTGCTTCGCATATTTATTCACATCTACTTTACCACCGCGTTTACACCTGCTGCCTATGCTAACGCGCTCGTTTCTTCCAGAACAACCTTTTGTTCCCCCTTTTTTTTTACACCGTATTTTTTCTACGTTGGACCCAACCTTTCTCGAGCCAAGTTCTTTAAACGCTTTCTGTCTTCATCTCTGAGATTCCTTTTAATTATTTTATCGCGTAATTTTTTTCATATTTTTTGGAATTCATATTTTTAGATAATTCTATATTCGAAAGTAAGAAATCTACATTCGCCATTTATGAATATAAAATATTTTCAATATTTTCCGTAACTCGAGTAGAATTTTATAACAAATTCGAATAAATTCATGGTCGATCAGCATAATTCAGCGACGGAAAGAAGTTAAAATTTTTGGTTTCACGATCGAGCTCTCAATGCTGGATGTTCAGAGAGTCAGATGATGATGGCCCAGTGTGGCAAGATTGGTTCTAAACAAGGTCGGCGCAATTATCGTCGAAGAAGTGGATGGTAAAAATTTGGTCCGTCAACAGCCCGTATCTCGCCAACTCTCTTACCCTTCGCCTCTCCCTTTTTCTTCTCCCTTCCCTTTGATCGAATTTATTGCCTTCAGGTTGGGGAGGCTCGCCACCGCCTTCTCGCGCTCGTAAGTGGCGATTTTCGATCATTATGGCTGGTTAAGTGGAGCTGGTGAGGCGATTTTCAGGCCGAAAATATTGCGCATAACAAACAAACGCCTGCACATCCCCGCTTTATCTACTCTTTCATCGAATATAATATCTCTTCCTTTTTTCGATCCTCTTATTTTCTTAGTCTCTACGAATCCAATCGTTTCGGTCGATCACATGGCCGCATCGCGTACAATGCGAGACGTTTCTCGTGCTCGTTCAATTTGTCACGTTTCCGTGTCGTCGACAGGAATATTCTCCACGCCTTTGCTGGTCGTTTTCTGTTTTATAATTCACATTCTCTAGTGCTACGAGAAGTTAGGGACCGTGAGATTGCGAGTGATCGATGCACCGTCCTGAATCCGACGCACGAAGACGCTTGTAAGCCGTAAGAGCATTATGAGACCGAGACTCGCGCAAATGGACCAAAAAGAGCGGAATAAGGATCGCGTGGGACGAGCCCGAGGTACGAATGAATGGATAGACGGACACGGGCATTATGTTGTGACACGCGTCCTTAAATGGTCGACACTTAACATCCTAATTGTTCTATATCCTGCCTCATGATCCTTGCCCTGTTTCATACGTTTCATACGTTTCATACGTATCCTACGCTGTTTGCCTCAACTTGTTGAAACATCCACGCGTGTATCTCGCGGAAAAGGGTATACCTTTTCATTCAACGATCTTTCAAACATTTCTGAAGCCTCCGTGTATAATAGTAACCGCACGAACTCAATAAAACGCCGTTGATTCTTTTTTTTTCTTTTTAGAAAATTCTCCGAACAGTTACACCTACGGACTCACATACGTAGGGACGAATACGCGTACATAGCAACAGGGTACGATTCAGAGGCTTTTCTCTTCGAGTCCTTGCCAGTCGGTCCAGCGAAGGAGATAAGGGAAAAGAGACGTGCAATATGACAGTCCCTTTATGTTCGTTGCGCGCTGAAAGTACTTAGTGGCGTGTATTTATGCGGTCCGGGTTATCTGTCGGAGAACCGGTTCCCATTGCAAAATGCACTATTTTTCGATAAGCGTATCGCCGCCGTATACCTTTCAGCTGGGACCAGCTGTCGCGCGACGCGTGAAAATTCCACGAGTTTCCATGGCGAGGGCCCCGTTCTAAAGACAGTCCGCGGCCAGTCGACCGGTCGTTAAGTAAGACTGTTACATTGAGAGATGGCCAATGTAAATTGCGATGACGCATACATATGTGTCGTGTGGCCATGTAACGATATATCAACGTCAGCAAATTGTGATAAATAAAGTGCAATTGGAAGATGGTGGAGGGCAGAGAGAGATCGTACCTTTGCGCTTTCTCGATGCTCGGGGATGCTCGGGAGATTGCGCATGGGAAAAAACGGATAAAGCTTTCGGTGTATTATCGCGACGCGAGATTGTTTAATTGTTGAATGATTATGGATTATTTGTGGTTGCGCCAATTTTTCAGATACCAATCTTGGATTGTTTAGTTTTGGAGTTGATATCGTTTAACGAATACTTTGATTAATTTTGGAATATTCTGAAATTAATGTGACGATTCTTTGGACAATGCTCTTAGGAGTGTACCAGTTTTGAAGCACTCTATATAATTAATCTATGGAATTTAACTGTTAGTTCCTATTAGTTCCTCGAATAAAAATGAAAAATGTTTTTACAATTTTTGAGACAGCTTTGTAAAATTCATCAACGTTTTTATAGCTATTCGAAAATTAACAGTGTCAGTTAATGAACCCGGCGCTCATCATCAAGTTTAACGAACACCAGTAAGTGGATTACCGATTGCACGCTATAAATTACAGCTAGAACGGAAGAATACCGTATTTCGCTAAATTTTTCAGCTGGAATATAAATAACGCGCGTAACGAGCAGGCAATTAGTCTTCATCGATAAATCGAACGTGCAACGAGGATGAGTCTTGTTATACTGTGTAAGATACCGTGCCATTTGTAATTATGTTTTCAAACAAGAAAATACAAGACCAAATGACGTTCAATTTTAAATAATTCATCTATCTCATTAAAATCACCAGGAAATACAGAAAATTAAAAACTTGAATTACCAACGGAGAATGTCAATCTTAAATCTATCTACTTATTAAAAAAAATATCTATTCCCACGGTAGTAAAATTGAAGTCAGACACCAAACGCATCCCAAAACAGACTCATATACAATAAATAACACCGAAAAGAAAAAAAAAAAATTGTACGAAAAAAACCCCAAAAGAAAAAAAAAAAATTGTACGAAAAAAACCCCAAAAGAAAAAAAAAAAATTGTACGAAAAAAACCCCAAAAGAAAAAAAAAAAATTGTACGAAAAAAACCCCAAAAGAAAAAAAAAAAATTGTACGAAAAAAACCCCAAAAGAAAAAAAAAAAATTGTACGAAAAATAGCCCGAAGATCTCGTTGACAATCATTGATAGCCACCTAGCTCTTATCCTGATCGAAAACGGGGAAAGGGTCGGAATCGGACGCGCGAGGCTAGGCACGGTGACAAATCTAACGTCAACCACTGGTGATTATCGTAATTGGACGACGTTCACCCGTAGCTAGGACCATTTTCTCGAGGCCGTTGGCACGGTAACGGTAAACAGAAGTGTAAATAGGGGTCCGGTTAATTTTTAATTTACACCGATTCTTCACGGACGTCTCGCGTCACCGACGAATCGGGCGGCGGCATCGGGCCAGCTCGACGGGACGTTGATGGCCTTCGTGCAAGAACAACTAATATCCTCCCATTGACGTATCTTTTCAGACGGGAGAATTAAAATCGAGAGAGAAAGATGGTTGGGTCTTACTGTTAAAAAGAGAGGAAACGAAGGTACAGGGACGAAGGACGCTGCCACCGATGGTGGCGTATCGATGCCGCGTGAAAGTTGCATCGCAACACCACCGTAGGCAGAGCCGAAGCAATAATCGGTAGAAAGGGGCTGACGGGGTACGGGGATTCTGGCACTATCTACGTAATATATCGTGGGTTAATTAATCGTTTAATGAAACAGTAGTTAGCCGTGATGATTGTGATATTTTATTATTATCCTTTGATGAGAGAAAAAAAGTGAGAGGGTGAGAGACAGAGAAAGGGAATTCAAAGGTTCGAGCCAATGGAAGTACCAGGCACACGGCAAAAGAGGATCGTGAATGAAGAAAAAAAAGAGAAATCAACGAAGACAGAGAAGGAGGAAGAAGGATCGAGAAGCAATTTACAAGGAAATCGGCGCTCGACCTCTCGGCTTCGAGACGATTGTTCCTGATCGGGGTATCTCGCTGCATCGCAGATGGATTTTGTGTATTATCGCGAACGTTATTTATACACTGCGCCAGCTTTGTTGCAATAAGGTGCAATTGACTGTTCCAGCCCAGGAACGCTAGAGTTAAGGATCGAGTCTGATAATACCCTCCTCTCGTTTCAATTTTGATACGGAAAACTTTTAAAATTGATGGTTCAGCTTTTGATAAAAATATTTCCAATTATTCATTCCTCTAAGTTGTAACCGGCCACGTCTAAACTTTGTAACATCAATCAAGAGCTGATCTACCTACCATCTCAAAATCATACCTGTCTCGCTCAGCTGGAGCAGCTTCAGCGTTTACGCGACTGATTTTAACAGAGACGTAGCAACGTCAAGTGGGTACAGGTTTAGGCCAGTCCCAATCCGACAGGACACGGGACAAGAATTCCTGCCAGCTCGTAAGTAACCTACATTCTCGTTACGATACACGGGAGCACTCAATGGAGCGTTTAATAACGACGATTCGGTGGCTGTATTCGAGCGTGCCGACTTCTATCTTCATCCAACCCTTTGCCGGTCTCTCGTTCCTCTTCGCGAGACTCGAGACGTCGATTCGTTTTCTCTCATTGTCTTCCTCTTCTCCCCTTTCTAACTCGCTTCTCGTTTCGGTAGGTGGGATATGTACTTCTTGTAGAGCGGGTGATTGATCGCTTAAAAAACTAAACTCCACCGAGGACCAGAGGACTCTACGGCCGGTTCGTTTCGTTCTATCCTTCTCTCGACCGATTTCGCTCGTTCGCTCCCTCTTTCTTCGTTCTTACGTTCCTCTTTTCTTCGACGTTTCCTCGTCCCCTTTCTACGCTTGCCAGCGGCTTGCCGGCTTCTTGGTAGCAGCGTCGTATCGTCGCCACTGCAGCTTCTTTCATTATGCCATTTTTAATCAGCCCTAAGAGCGGCTGCACGAGGAGCCAATGTCATTAGGTAGGCGCGCGCGAGCGCAAACACACGTTGCCACCAGAGGCCAATACACCCTTTCGTCTTTGGCGAGCCAGTCATCGACGGAGGCAGGGAGAATCGGTCGAGATAAATCAATCGATATCGATACCCGCGTCACGGTGTCGATGCGTACCATATACGCGCGAGTGCGCGCTTCATTTCCATTGCAACTCTTCGAATTCCAAGACGAACGCCTCCTCACCTTTCTCCTTCTAGCCTTACCGGTCCTCCACCTTCTCTGCCATCCACTTTCTTCTTCATTCTCTTCTTATTGCCTCCTCCAAGCTTCCTTTCTCCCGACATCGATCGCTACTGCGATTTCTTGCTCCGACGAAGCGCGTATAATCGAGCGGAGGCGATAATCGACCGGGAATGCGACCGACTGCGTTTACTTTCGTTCGATGACGCTGACCAACAGGAGAGGAATACCCCCGTCCGATTGGTAGTACCAGTTCCATCTTTTCTTTTCGTTTCTTTCTTCCTCTTCTTCCTCTTCTTCCTTTTTTTTCCTTATCGTTTCTTCATCGTATAACTTGCCCATGCAATTAGATCGATACGATTCATGGATTAGCTATCGTGCTCGATCGCGTTCGAAACGCTGCGCGATCTCGGTGAAATGATAACTTAATATTCGTACGCGGAGACGTATTCGCGGTGATCAATATCTGTTGCTTCTTGCTGAAACGAATCTATATTCATTAGGTCGAAGAAGTGGATCCCCATTCGGCGTCGTTCCATCGACGTCGTCGAGCTGTTACTTTTTCTGACATTGATCTGTGGATCGTTCTCCCTTTCTCCTTTCTTCGTTTCACTTTTTTTTCTCTTCTTTTTCTTCTTTTTCTTCTTTTCCTTCCTTTTCTTCTTTTCCTTCTTTCAACGTATCGATAAACCGCGTTTCTTGTTTTAGTCTTGCACGAAATCCTGCTGGCACGAATCAGCGACACACGGAGGTAACGAGCAACGGACGCTTCGCGTTATTAGCCGTCTTTTTAAAAAATGTCCGCTTTAAAGTTCATGCGNTCTGTTGCTTCTTGCTGAAACGAATCTATATTCATTAGGTCGAAGAAGTGGATCCCCATTCGGCGTCGTTCCATCGACGTCGTCGAGCTGTTACTTTTTCTGACATTGATCTGTGGATCGTTCTCCCTTTCTCCTTTCTTCGTTTCACTTTTTTTTCTCTTCCTTTTCTTCTTTTTCTTCTTTTTCTTCTTTTCCTTCCTTTTCTTCTTTTCCTTCTTTCAACGTATCGATAAACCGCGTTTCTTGTTTTAGTCTTGCACGAAATCCTGCTGGCACGAATCAGCGACACACGGAGGTAACGAGCAACGGACGCTNGGATCGTTCTCCCTTTCTCCTTTCTTCGTTTCACTTTTTTTTCTCTTCTTTTTCTTCTTTTTCTTCTTTTCCTTCCTTTTCTTCTTTTCCTTCTTTCAACGTATCGATAAACCGCGTTTCTTGTTTTAGTCTTGCACGAAATCCTGCTGGCACGAATCAGCGACACACGGAGGTAACGAGCAACGGACGCTTCGCGTTATTAGCCGTCTTTTTAAAAAATGTCCGCTTTAAAGTTCATGCGATATCCTTCCCCGAGGCGAAGACTAATTTCTAGCTATCGATACCTGTTGCTCCTTTCCAGCGCGAAGTCGTTAAGCGCTCGTGTACTGACAAATGCCTTCGTTCCCGGCCCTGTTATCGCGCACGAAATTGCGCCGCATTGTTTTCGCTCGCGTTTCTGTTTTTCCTCTTTAAACCGCGGCACACCGTGCGACTCGTAACAATCGCCGCGCCAAATACGGTCGCGAGGTTGTATAGATATTAGGCGCGGGTAATTTCAATGGGTGAATAAGAGGCGGGAGCAAAATGAAAAATTGGCCACTTCATCTTTGCCCAATAGTTCTTTCACAATTGATTGGATTGCTCGATTGTAATTTAAACGTAAACCTTTCAATAGGCGAACCGAAGAAAAAGAAAGAAAAAGAAAAATATTCATTCAAATTACAACACCGATAGAATCTATATACAAAACTGATCTTCCACTGAAAATCTCATCAGACGAGAGGCATTTATACCGCAAGCAGCGATATATTTACTCGATCGTCCGGGGGTTCTGTTAAAAAATGGACACGGAAAGACATTAACAAAGCTCGCGTCTTTTCACGGGAGGGAGAATTGGCCAGCGTGGATATCTCCTCGGTTTCTCTTTCCCTTCGGCCGAGACAAATTTCTAGCCATCGATATCCGTTCCGCGAGGGTCTACCGAATCTACATTCATTAAGCGAAAGACTGTCGCGATCTCTCTCGCGTGCTCGTCGCTTCGCCGTCTCTCGAGGCAACCGCGGTGCTGATACACGCTGATTTTTATGAAATTTTGCACAATTGTTCAATAGATCTATCTAATAATTTAACCGTAATTCGTTCGTGCCTGCATTTTTATTTTAAAAGAGAAAGCCGCCTAAAAGCGGATAAACTGGCGCGGTTGCAGAGTGATAAATGCCAGAGAGAAGGGGATTCGCACGCCGTACTGTGTCTCTTCTTTTTCTTTCCTTTTTCTTTCCTTTTTCTTTCCCTTTTCTTTCCTTTTTCTTTCCTTTTTCTTCCTTTTTTCTTTCTTTGCTTGCTTCCTCTGCGTTTTCTGCTCCTCTTTCGCGTCAACTCGCTCGTTACCTCGTGCACGCGTTTACACGTGTACTCTACGTGTATATACGGGAATACTCGTGTATGCGGGCGAACATATTTAAAGATGTATCGCGGTACGTCGGGAAAGAAAGACGGTACGCTCATGCACGCACGCAGTCGCGCACGCACGCATGTACAGAGAGGCTTGTTCGCTCGTCCGTTCGCCAGCACGCATACGCGCTACGATACACGAGCCTCATCCTTCTTACGAGCTACTGACGCGCCAATAAGAGCGCACGTTTCATTTGTAATTAGGGAGAATGTAAATCAAAGTCTTCTGGCCGCTCCTCGGTCTTCTAACCCGAATCTGCCCCCAAGGCTCTGCGTTCCTCTTTGTGTTTTCGAGCCGCGCTTTTCGGTCCCGTCGCACGCTATTTGTCGCGTTCGTTGCGGGTGCGCTTGAAATGCGCTCTACAGCGTTGGGTACGTTTCTTGCGTTGGACGATCAATCTTGATATTTTAAAAGTTTCTTTTTAATTCGATATACATTTAATAATATACCATCGCGTAATTAAATTAATTACGAAAATATTACAATCGCCAAGTGCGAGTTTAAAGAATTGTTCGTACATTATTATTAATTTCAAGTTGACTACGCACGATCTCATTCCCAGTCGAAAATTTCGAAACCCTCCAAACAACTTGCCTCCCCATTAATTCCCCAGACGGTTCAACTCAATGATTCAGAACCCACCCAGCATTCCATCGGCCGAAACGCGAGTCGCAAGAGTAATCAAGCTGATCGAACACCAGCGAATTACCTGCCCCGGAGACAACCTACAAATTTCATCGTTTGCTTTTAGCCGGTATATCGATTCGAGTCGAGCGTTCCTGCCTCAGATCCGTCGCGTAGCGTCAACTCCAACGTTTTACTCTCGCCGCACGCCGCCGGTTACACCTGGCCTTTTTGCCGCTCGCAGAACCGAGGCCCAGGAGCTATGAACACAGGGGAGAGGTCGCAGCTACGCACACGCTTCGCGGTTCAGATAGCGCGCGTCGCGGTGCGTGAAATGTGCTCCTAGCCGCACACACTCGACCATGTAAGCATGTAGATACGTGTGTGGATTCGAGCCCTGTGAAATCGTGGACTAACGTTTGCAAAGCTCGACGGTTGTATTCCGGTCGGAGCATTAGTTAGCTGTCCGTCTCGGTTCCACGTGTCCGACCTGTTAAATGTTAATTTCGTGGCCGAGCCAGAACTTGTTCAATTAGAAACTATCCCCATCGGTATCGTTCCATGGCGGAAGCTTCCAGCGAGGATAACTTCATTTTGAGAGGTTTCAGAGTCGCGATGTTTAATCGGGTGGAGAGTACATAGTTGACTACGGGGCGGTGGTGTTGGTCTAGATCGAACTTTGGACCAGATCGTTTCATTGGCGAGGAATCAGAAATATATCGCAGCGATGCGCTAGAATATGGTATCGTCATGAGACGCTACGGTAAAATTACTGGGGTGCGTTGGTCATGCTTAGTTACGATGCAATACATCGCACAAGGCACCGAGCAGAATCTGCACCGATCTTGCGAAATTAAATCTAAACAGAGAGGACGCTCGTTCATCAAGCACCTGTCTCTCAAACGTCTCACCCGAACAACCTCTTACCGCCACAAGCCCATTATCCTCTTTCTCCCTTCGCCTGAAAAAGGAAAGCAAACCTTCTCGCCGAAGGTAGCACCTCGGGATAGCGACATTAAAAAATCAGCCAGAATTCTATTCAACCACCTTTCTATTTGCACGAGGGAGCCAGCGTGGGAGCCCATACATCAGAACTGAGGAGAAAACCGAATCGCCGGGAGGAGACAGCTCGAAGTTTGTCGCGGACAACCGAAAAGCTCCGCTCCGTTTCGCTGGCCGCCGCTTCTCGCCAGGGCCTATTCGGGCGAAAGTGTCAGTTTCGTGGCGGCGATAAACATGTGCAGGAGCCAGGCCGAACAGGACAGACGAATGGAAACCATTCCCTGGTGCTCGATGCAAAAGAACGATCGAGAGAAAACGGCGGTGTGGCCGGAGAAGCTTTCGAGGACCGAGGGAAAAGGGACAGCCGGCTTGGAGTTGGGGGCAGAAGAAGAAGAAGAAGAAGTTCTCCTCCCGTGGTCGTTGGAAGGCGCGAGAGGGCTCGGGTGCGCGCGTCGGGGCGCTTCGTGAAGCGCGCATACCTACCCGCGGAATGCGCGTCCACAGAAAACGAGGGGAACAGCTATTGTCTTGTCAGCGGGAGCCGCTAAATCTGCCCGTGGATCTCCTCACGATCGTACCTGCCTCCTTCCTTCCTCGATTTCGCCTTTTTCTTGTCCCTTAACCGCGGTTCCCTCTTTGCTCCTTTTCGCCGCGTCATTTTGTTACTTGGCCACTGCTAGCTTTTGAACGGTGCGATCTTTGGTTCGATTTTAGATTTCTGGGAGGGAGGGCTGGTAGGTGTGTTGAGTTTGCGACGAAGGTGACGATAGGGTGTGAATTTGTATAGAATCGAGACGAATCCTAGGGATTCTTAGGTTACAGGTTGTAACTCTTCTGTGCGTCAAAGAACATGCTATAATTTTGTCCCCGATGTAATTAATAATGTACGGATTGGCAATATTTTTTTTGCAAAACATAACGTTCTGGGATGGAAAGTAAAACTTGTAGTGTACGATAAAATCTTGTCGCACCACTTGAAAAAAAAAATCCTATCTATAGATTCCTTTTAGCAAAGTAATAAAGTAATCTCGACCAACTGCATACGTTCGAAACAAACGTTCATCGACTGGATTGTAAATAATTCTCGGCAAAAATGCGTCATTTCGCGTTCAGGGATCGCTAACAGGGGTTCTGAGAAGCGCACCTGATGCCTATCAAATCTGAAGGAACGATCGTACGGACAAAAAGACACGGACCGGAGCGCGGCGATACGTTCGTCACGATATTACCAGGCAACAGAGTGTCGAAGGATGTCCAAAGGAGTCCTAGGAATGTCAAAGTAGCGTTCAGCGCGATCGACACCGAAGAGGAAAGTTTATCGCCGCGTGAAAGCTCTTCGGCATTGAACGAAGAGCGAGGAACAGCGATAATCGTGGAACCAGGGAACGTTCCGCGAATATTTACAGACGATGGCGGTTTAATGATCCCCGGTGCTGGCGCTGGACGCGAGGAAAATGTCGCGAACGTACCGTCCGTGTGAAGTTATTATGCCCGGTTTTATGCGTGCTCGAGATATAAAGACCGGCCACTAACGCGGTTCTCGGGGCATAAAGGAAATATTGAAACACAGTAGGAGAGTCCGTAACGACGAAGAGCCCTCGGTTCTACGGTCTTTACCACCGAGCTGGATTAGCTCGTTCACTGTCGCTGTTTCATTCCCGCGAATATATCAGTCGACGCTACTACGTTGCCCGTTGGGGACGCGTGTGCATCGCGGCATTCCTCGAGGAAGTTGCGTCGTAACGTGAAAACGAGGCAAACCAGGGGGAAACCGGCTGACGAGCCTGGTCGGAACGGTCGCTCAACAAACATGAAACATTTCAGCGTTCCTGATGATTATAGATGTAAACGAATGTATCAAATAGAAACGTATCGTGTGCGCGCAACAGTTTTGTCGGTAAATTATCGCGTTCCTCGAGATATCAGGATATCAGGATATCTTTCCCCGCTCAAACGTTCTAAAGATTCCTGCCACGACATTCATCAACCAACCGGTCGTTCGACGAGACTAACGTCGCTCGATCGCAGGAACAACGCCATTTCCCTGCTAATACATCTAATGCTCGCCGTGGCTCGCATTTGCAACTTGCTTACAGAGAATCGAGCGTGTATCGATAGATCGTGAAGGCCCGTAGCGATCAGTTACCCTGACAAAGCTTGAATGGAAACGTCCAGGGGAGAAAGAACTCAGCCACGACAGGACTGGACGAAAGAAGACGACGAAGAAGACGAAGACGAACAGAATGACGACGAGCACGAAGAAGAAGAAGAAGAAGAAGAGGCCTTGGAGATCAAAGGACACTGACGATCCTCGTGCAAACTAAGCGGAATCGAATATTTCTCTGCCCTGGAAGATGCGAGAACGTCGTGGCGATCGTGAAACGTTTAATAGGGGCCCTGATACCTTCGTCACGGATGTATCGGTGCATCGGCCGAGGTATCGATCTTGTGCCCCATATGCCATCGACGGCCGGTACCATCGTATGTACGCCGTCAAGGGGACGAGTTCGCGGCAACGCGATCGTTGTCCTGCCTGCCCACGCCTCGGACAACGGACAACTGAGTCGTTCCTTTCGTCCATTCTTCTGTCTTCTGTCTAAAGGCGAGTTCGTGATCCTCGCTAACGCTCGAACGCGAGCTATATTAATTTCTTCGCCGAGCATCAACGAATGTCAAGGCTCCACGCGAACCAGGAACACGAGCCTTTGGAAAAGAGTAGAAACCAGTTGAATCGCGTGCCAACCAGATATCGCTCTGTCCACCGCGAGATTTCGATCGCTAAGTAATAAAATCGCTTAGTTTCTTCTCGTTCGAATTCTTGATTCGAAGTATACGTTGAACATTGGAATATGTGGAACATTGGCGATGCCGTGTAGGTAGGATGTAAGAGGTACCTATATCGGACTCACATGTTGAATCACGAGGACAGAAGTAGGTACTTCGGTACCGTTCGAATGACTGGTATCACTGATTAACTTTAATTAATAGGACATTAAGTTTCGCATGGAAATTGCAGATGCCAGCTGCTTCGTGCACGAACGCGATTAGCTCGTTTATCGTGTCCGTATAAACGGTGAATAGAATTCCAGATAGTAAGCATAGCGCGGCTTCAGAGTTAGATTATTACGTGCAGCTTGGAGTGTGTATCGAAACTAGTCTAACGCGGTCGGAATCGAAAGCCCACGATTACGAGGCAGGACGAGCAATTATATCGCTGTTATTCATAGGCCTGCTCGACCGCTGGTTCCATTATCAAAACATACTGTGAACAAAACGGCGTTCCGGAATTCGTTCAATTACCTATTACGACACTTCAGTCTTTTGCTCGGTTCTACGGTGTAGATCTTGGTAATTTGTATTAATTCGCGCGAGTTCTTGTTTCTGCACGAACGAGGTTGCTTGGTAGGATTTCTCGATATAATTCTACCAGGATTCAGTGACTCGTCCATTAATTCGCTAGCGAAAAAATTGTTAACAAATTTTTCACCCGTGTTCAAATATCAACTCGAACAAAAAATTATAAACCACGATCCTATTGTTCGTTTTTATCGTTGCCGAAGAGACGCAATTATCAGGCCACCATCGAACGATTGCTTTCATCAACTCTCGAACAATGTCCACTTCGCCCTATTTAAAACCAGCAAACGAGGAATGCATATCAATAGATGGAATCCCAAAAAACTCAACACCATAATAGGCTCGATCCTAATTACCGTTACAAAACCAACCCTTGAGATTCCTCGTCGTCAGGCGAGACGTATCAGGATTCAGTTGCGTCCGCAATAAAGGAACGGAGGATGCTCCGGTTCCCGCGAAAGTCGAGCACGCTCGACGGCACGCGAGGGGACTGATTACGATGTGTAGCTTCTTTTCGGGGCCGGGTCTGGTTTCACGCTTAGAATAAGTTAACTTTTTCCGCGACTGGCTGTCAGTGAGTAACGGAGAACAGAGCTGGCCGGGTCTGCGAGCTCATCGGATGAGTTACGGTCGATCGTTTCGGGTCTCCTCGCCGCACCCGCTAATGGTGGAGTGTGCCAAACGGACTTTTTGTCTCTGTTCCCTCTGGCCGCGGATTTGGCGTCGGTCACCGACGATCCAGCGCGTATAAGCGGCTTCGTGTAAGCTATACGCGCGGGAGTTGCGCGAGTTTTGTGTAAACGCGCGAACCGAGCAACGGATTTGAATATTCGTGGAAGAGCGAAGTGGGACGATTGAGAATCGGATGCGACTCTGATGGATTTTTCGATGGTGTAAGCTTGGAAATGGAAGTTGTATTTGTATTGGTTCGACGTGAGCTGTGCAGAGCGAGTATGACAAAGTTGGATTGGAATCCGAGGTATTTTGAATTTAAAATGGCGGAAAATTGAGGCGTAGCGAGTTTGAATGTTTCGAACTTGAGGTACCTTAAATTCCAACGTTCCGAGTTCGATATATTTTAAACTTGTGTATTCCGGTGAGAAAGAATTTTAAGTCTGAGAGCTCTGTACTCAAATATTTCAATTTTTAATGCATCAGTTATCATTTGTAACTTCAAAATGATCTTGAGTTCCATTGAAACGACCTCGATGGTCTTCAAATATCCTTAAATACTAAATAACGTGACCTCGATGCCTTCCTATGTCTTTAGATTGCACCAATGACAATGCGACCCGAACTTAAGCGCTTAATTTCAATCATTTCTAATTTAAATACTTGCAATTTTAAGCGCGCCAATTTAAAACCATTTTAAACAAATTCAAAACTTCCCAAGATTAATTATTCTTCTCAACGCAATATCGACTTCTTCCAACTGAAATCCACCGCATCAGACCTCAAAGTTTCACCGCCGAGCCTTCCAAACCTCGAATTCCGATACGAATTGTTGCTCGGTGCATTACGCTCGCTCCGATTCGTACGCTTTTATGCGCGTGGTCGTATTTAAGCGTAGCGTGGCGTACACACGCCGCTGGTTACGAGTCCGCGAAAGATAAAGGATAGAGAACAGTAGCGGCAATCAAGCCGGACATTGGACAGTGACGAATGCCGCGTATCATCGCGTATCATTAACCATGGTTGAAAGCGTCTCTCAGCATCCCCTTTCACGTTCTCGTGCACCTACGTCGACGAGAGGATCACCGGTACCAGTCGTCGATCTCTCTTTCTCTTTTTCTCATCCATAACACAACGTCGATCTCTCTTTCTCTTTTTCTCATCCACGGCACAACTTCGATCTCTCTTTCTCTTTTTCTCATCCACAACACAACCGGGCTCTTTTTTTCTTTCCACGTGACCATCGAACGATCTCGTACAATGTACGTACGATATACAGGAGGTTCGGGTTAAGTCCACGACTCCGTTACCGGTAACGCTGGCGACAACCATCCGGCACGATATAATCTGCATACAGGCCATACGGTCCACTTGATTCCTCCTCTGTGCCAGCCGTTTTCCTTGAATTATTCCCGCCGGGAAATTTGACCCGTTCACGCGCCGCTACCTTTGGATATAAACGGCTACACGGATAGCTTGCTACGTTCTCTATCTGCTGTTTCATGCTCGTTACACGCTTATGTTCTAAGAGCTAGATTCGTGTTCCGATTCGGAGCAACACGTCTTTCACCAGGGATGCTATTGGTACGGGACTTTTTGATACCGCCCGATTGTTCGATAGGTGGTTCCGTTGGGAGTTTCATTTAGTCGATACGATGTATTACGAATGGTATTACAAAATTGTTTCGATTTTTAGAACTAAGGTTTCCTTGTTTAATAATCGTGAAACCTTGCCGGTAGCTGGAAAGAATTTTTCGATCGCGATCCATCAGTTACCATTAATTACGCGATGAACAAAATATTGAGATACTCCATATTTAACTTGTATTTAAATTTCGATACAAAATACTTCGACATTCACGGAATAAGAGAGTACCGTTTGTTCTCCAATTAATCATTCCCCCCGACGTCTCGAGAAATCCAAAGAAAGTTGCGCAAAGCGTAACCTCGCGTTCGATCGTTCATCCAGAAGACGAGGTTAAGTATCGTTTCGTGTCACGGATTCGAAACAATCACAGATTCGATCCCTTCGGTCCAGGTGCGTCGAGATAGCGAGGGAATAGGGACGCGAAGCCGCGCATTTGTTCGAAACGAGGCTGGTATGCGAGAGTGGAATTTGGGCCGATGTTTCGTGAACGGTAGCCGTGGGGACGTCGATGGTAAAACGAACGTACGGACACAGAACGCGTGGAAAGGCAACGTGGAGGTGATTTGTGATGCGTGCACGACTGGTAACTGCCACCCAAGAAGTTTTTCGGTTCTTGGTTAATAGCACGAGATAGTGAACTAAGAAGCCTTTAAAAGTTTCCGTGGCGTGGTAGATAAGGGGCCACAACCAGAGAGCTTCCTCTGTTTACGTCGCGTTTATCAAAACTTCGTTCATTCGATTTACACGGAATAGAAATTGCTTTATCTGCGCCGCCCTTAATACAGTTTCTGGGAAATTTATAGACCGCTCGCTACCGTACCGTTGTTCGTTCCAACGGTAACTTGGATTGCGTTTTTCCTTGTCCCTGTTCAATCCAATATTTTCGCCGAAGGAAATTTATTTTGCATTAAATTTGTTACCTTTGTACGATCTCTTTGATCGCAATATTTTATTTTTTTTAGCTTTCTGTAAATTAATGACTTCACGACCATTATCATTGACGATCGTAATTGATAACTTCAAATGTCTTTACCATTTCTGAATCTGCAATGAACGCTTTAATGCATAAAATCAGATATCTCCTTATGAATAAGTAATTTCAGTCACAAGCGCAACTATATATGATCCGAGCTAAACTTTAGATCTAAAATGTGAACACCTGACACGAACCAAACTCTCATCGATCTTCTTGCACAATATTACACATAATTTCAACGAACCATTTTACCAGCTCAATCCATATTACTCGGACAACGCTTCTCCTTTTTTTTTTCTTTTTTTTTTTTCTTTTTTTTTTTTCTTTTTTTTTTTTCTTTTTTTTTTTTCTTTTTTTTTTTTCTTTTTTTTTTTTCTTTTTTTTTTTTCTTTTTTTTTTTTCTTTTTTTTTTTTCTTTTTTTTTTTTCTTTTTTTTTTTTCTTTTTTTTTTTTCTTTTTTTTTTATCTTTTTTATACAGTTAACGATACTTCAACGTACCCAGCTCACGGTATGTAATTTGAAAATAAACGTCACGTGTCGTTCAACCGTTCTAGTCTCGCGGTCGAAGCGCAAAAGTCGATTCGTTGGGTCGTGAGAACGCGAGCGACCATTGGCCTCTCGAGACTGTGCCCTCCTTAGAGAGCCTGAAATCCTCTTCGCGGCTCGTTCCATCAACGAACCTGACACTTTCTCATACAGTTTAACGCGAGTTTTTCAGGTCGTCACTCGCGACCAAGCTGCCTGGTAATAGTATGCGCGAGCCAGTCGCTTACTCGCAGGTCGTTTTCGTGTCCTCAACGAGGAATTTCGAGATCTCGCATCAGCCTTGCCTCGGACCTCTTACACGCCGTCCTGTGCATGAGAGAATTTAATTCTGTATAGTGCACCGCTCGAGTAAAACCCGACGACAATGCCCGCCTTTCTATTTCCCTTCCACCCCCTCTTCTTCTTGTAATTGTCCTTTCCGCCACATGTTCCGCGGCTTGCTTCGAAGAAATGTTATTTTTTAATCTCGTCGTATGTTCCTTAAGTCAGGAGGGATTGGCGTCCCTTGGAAAATTTAATATCGGGGAATGGTTTCTAGGAACTAGGGTTTTACCTTTATTTATCGCAGAGTTCTAGTGGATTAAATTTTCTCTCTGCTCTCGTTCCCTTTTTTTTTTTTTTATTCGTCGTTATGTAAAATATTTTACTCGATATTAAATCCATTATCATTATTCGTTACCATTAAAAAAAAAAAAAAAAAAAAAGATAATCATTGGCTAAAAATTGAAGCTCCATAAAAGTCGCTCGACTTACGTCACAACTCTTCGTTGAACCATATTTCCAACACGAACCAAGCTCAAAAATGTTACAAAATCCTCCTTCGTCTCGCCGTACATACATCATCCCATTGAAACACGTCCGCGTAACAAATTTATACGCTTCTTCACGCTCGGTCGTTAAAAGCGGCCCGCGATTTAAGTATCGCGAATTCCGGCAGCCTGATTACGTTACGCCAGAACCGGACGCGAACGCTCGAATCGTTAAACGCGAATTAATGATCTCACAGTTGCTCGCGTCTGCCCCGCATCGCTTCTGTCCGCTCGAGCGGCGATTAGCGGCGGATTACGCTCGTGTCGGAGATAATGCGAGCCGCATTGAACGTTGGCTACCAACTAATTTCATATCGAAACCGCGAAACGCGAAAAAGGATCGAACCGACGCAGGATTTCGCGGCTCGACTCCAATTTTCGATTTAACGCGAGGACAGACGGGCTCTGCGCGATATCATTGACGTCAACTCGTGCAATATCACTTTGACGCGGACTAGTGACGCGAAATTGTGTTTCGTATAATGGATATTTCTGCGCGAAACACTGGTACCCGTTGCATAATGACGAATTTTGAAAGGATGCGCTTCAGGGCGTAACAATTGTTCAGCCTGGAGGATATTAATATTCGAAATGTGGATCATAGGTGTTTATTGCGTACGAAATTTGGGATTCTATGATGTCCAATTTTGATTCCGGAGATGTAATCGATAAAGACCGGTAAACTGTAAGAAGGAAAATTTGTGACGTAGATAGAAAATAATTAAACCATGAACGAACAACCTATTAGCCGAGAGACGCTATTTTTGAGCAGAGTTAAAAATGAATAAAGGTAGATTAGTTCGTTCTACTTTTTGCGGATATGAATATAGTGTGGTGTTTTAAATATAAATTAAATATAAATTCAACGGTGTTGTATTTAGCTCGGAATATTTACATATTCTGATTTAATTTCCGTTGAGAAATAATTTACTAACCACTGCGCCACGAAATATCTACACGATCCAAAACCGTGAAACAATTTCGCTCCAGTTTTCACCAAGTTAGCTGAAACTCGTCACGCTCGTGGCTACGATTTTCGTCGTACGAGGCTCGAATACCGGCGAAGATTTATCGCTGCTTGTCCACGTTCCGTTAAGGACACCATACTTTCCCTCCGTCCTCTTCGTCTCATTTGATTGCGCGTACACACCGAGGAACGCGAAACAGAGTGGCATTGACGACGCGGTATATTGCTAGCAACGGTAACACGGGCCGAAAGAATGGCCGCGTTGTTGCTTTTCTGTCAGGATCGTGGCATGTCCGAGTACGGTGAGCGTCATCGGAAATCGCCTACGGCCCCCTTTCTTATCGTCCTAATTTTTGGCCCGGTCAACAGCCACGCTGCCGTCATTCATCAGCATCCACTTGTAACAAATACCCTCGGGTTAACGAGCCTGCCGCGCAGAAAGCATTGCTTCTTGTCCGATCCACGAAATTAAGCCGCGTTGGGCATAGTCTGCGACCAGATAAATGACTGTCTTGGAATCCTGCACGCTGTTAACGTCCATGGTTCAAAGTTCGTGTAACATTACGGCAACCATTGCGGTGGTTGATGCTAATTATCATGGGATACCGGTAGAAAAATATGGATACCATTTTTTTTCAGCAACATTTAGAAAGCTCGAAGAAAAGATTTTTAATTGGAACGAAAAAAGAATAAATCGCAATATTTAGTTACTAAAAAAACACATAGATACTTTGATCTTCTTAGGAATTTATTTTACTCCTTTTAGGAATGAAAGTTTCACGTCCGACGATTATTATCGGCTTATCGATACAAATATTTTTATCTATCGCTGTGGTAGTTAAAAAAAAGATGTTCGATAGAAGAACGGAGAATTGGAAAGTAATTAGAGAAAGTACGAGCAGTCCGCAAAATCGATCAACCAACGACAACAAAACTTCCGAGTCGAAACACCCAAACGCAAAACCACAGCGTCCAAGACGAAACCCGATATTAACGCCTCGTCTATAACTGCAAGCAACTCCAACATCTTCAATTTCTCTCGCGTTCGCATGGCCGACAGTGGCGCGCTTCTTTGCGGCTACTTTCTAATCGGTCTCACCGTATCGGTGAAACTAAACGTAACAGCAAGATCCACAGCACCATCCGCTGGCCTCCCCGTCGTTATAAAAAGGACGCCGCGGTCGAGACAGGATATATCCCAGGGATCGTTTCACCAGCGATGGTGGACGGATTCGCAAAAAGTCTGGCTCATTTTTATCTCGTTAAAATCCGCTCGCGGGTGAAAGTTTCCACGCGGCCGAATGGAAGCGTGCGCGCACGGTCGGTGTCCTGGTGAACGACTAGCGGCAAGGAACGACCGACCGCGATGGACCTCGCGATCGTAAATCCCGACGAGCGTGTTAGCGACTCGGAGTACACACGCAGGTACGTGCATTATACATAAAGGGGCATAGTAAGTCACCCGGGCAAGAGTATCTCTCGGAGCTCGGATAGGAGAGCGAGAGTTACACGAGAGGAACGCCAGAAGGTAGAAAGACGGAGGTGGAAACGGGACAGAAAAACATGGAGGCGAAGGAAAATGAAGGGAGAAGGGGCGAGTCACGTCGCACAGAGGCCACGGACTCATTGATCATTTCGATCATTTATGCTAATCTTCGCGGGGAAACTGGTTTGGATGCCATTCGAAGTAATTATTTCGCACTCGCAAAGTGGCTGTTATTAGTAGTCGAGTCCCGTGGTACCGCGTTCGTACACGAGAGCAAGGCTCGATAAAGAGCGAGAAAGAGAGGGGCAGACGAAGAAAGGAGCGTGTAGAACGGAATGGGGTGAGGTCTCCGATGGCTACGTACCTGGCGAAGGTACAGGCGAAGGTACATAGGGTGTCTCGTAATCAGAGATCGATGTCGTTGATACCGGTATCGTTAGCCGGACGGTGTGTTATGCAAAAACCGATTAACCCACTTTGTTAACGCGATAGCGCCTCGGTAGTGTCTTTATTACACGGCTCGCGGTGGGTTTTGTCGGGGGAATTTTTATTGGTACTTCGGTCGAGGGGTATTAATTTTGTCTCGAGGCGTTACGAGAGACGTTGAGCGGCGTGAAATATCTCCGAGGGTAATTTTCGATGAATGTTATAAATTTGGATAAAGATGGTTTAGCTTGGCGGAACGACTTCATTAGGGAGGTGATTGATAGTTCGAGTAACAGCGATTTTGTTAATGAAGTCGTGGCTATCGTTTTGAATCCACCGTGTATGCTTGCGAACTTTATCCCAAGTACCTTTCACGGATTCGAAATATTTGCATCCTTTATAGCTTCTCGTTTACCGAAACTCCTTTAAGACCCTCGAGGCGATTTAATTTCAGAACTCTCGCTTTATCAGTGGAAACTGTAGCCAACAGCTAAAGGCATTAGCGGAGAATCGCCCTGAATTGATTTCCAGGCAAACAGTGTCTTTATTCTTATTCGTGGCGGAGAACTCGGAACATTTTCGAGCGAACGTCTCATATGTTACTGGCCCGTATAATCGCGTGAGAGTAATCGAGCAATCGATCGCAGTGTCGCTTTGGGATGCGCTAATAACGGACCAGGCTCCGTGAACGTTAACGTAATTGATAAAGCATCGGGGATCGCGCGCATCTCCGAAAGTAACGATGTATTCCGGATCATTAAGTTAAGGCGTTAGGGTGAAGTATCGAAGGTACTAGCATCGGTCAATCAATCTCCTTTCTCCCTTAGGAAATGAGACTGAGAGCTCGCGTCTTTTTTCACGCCGATATAACGCCTGTTCCTTCCTCGTTTCCTTTTTTTTTTTTTCTTCTCTCTTCTCGAGGCTCGAACACCAACACGCGAACAGAGAGACGATGTATCTTTCGCGTTAACGCAGTTACCGCGACAAAGAACGCGTTTCGAGGCAATTTCGAGGCGAGTCTCGAATTTCCAGCGCATTACGCTTCGCGATCAATGAACGCCCGATCGAAAATCAATTTTCACCGGGTGACCAATTTTTCGAACAGGGACAAAAGGTTTGACGCAACGAGTTCAAAGAACGTTAATACACGGATGAAAAAGAATTTTCTATTAGGTATATAGCACCGGCCGTGTTCTCCGCGTTTTATCGCGATTCTCCGCGTAATCGCATAGCACTGTCGAATTTTCAGGGAAATATAATATATCTCTGGCCCATATTCATTTTCCGAATACTGTAATCGGGAAATTATGAAAGTTCCCAGCTCTGAAACAATTTTAACGAACCGCTCTGTACTCTGGTAACGCTTTAAAATTACGTTCTCGCGTGTTAGCAAAAATAAAAAAAAATAAAAATAAAAAAAAAGAAAAACGAGCGAGAAATAGGGTGACAGGCTATGTATCGATCCTTTGTAGAGTAACGTCGAGTGTGACGTGACATAATCGTTACAGTGTGAAAGCGTCAAGTCACCGTTCAGGTGACAAACCTGTTCAAATTTGCGTTGCTGTCATGGATATTCGTTTAAGTTTAGACATGTTCCGCAACAAAATGGGTGAAAATATTTTAATTCATTAACCGTGTCTAATTCAGAATACCGGGTAAAAATTTTCAACGAAATTTAACGCTACGATAATGAAGAATTTCAATTTTGAAGTACTCCAAAATCGATAAAAATGCACAAAACTTGCTACTCGTTTAAAGAAACCTTTAACCACAATGAACCACAGTACCACGCGAACCAACATAACGCAACGTAACACCATTCACAATATCCAGATACCTCGGGCAGAATACACAGCCATTCACAGACCGGAAATCGCGAGTCCGGTTAGAGTAAGCAACAAGAGGGGGAACGATAATCTATGACCGCGGCCAATTAATAACTTCAAATATCCCCTCGTCCCTGTTGGTCGACGCACGATTGTACGTGCGACTCGTACGTATGCGTTGATTAATTAGCTACCTTCCCTCCCTTTCATTTTCTGGCCGCGTTCTCGTCACCGATTCGCTCTGTCCGCTCCGAACTGCGGCGCAGGGGAATCTTAACGACAACAGACCCGTGAGGAGACGAGAGGAGACGAGAGGAGACGAGGGAAGAAAAATAACGCCGATCGACACCAGTGACCATCGAATGATTTAACGACTCTCTCTTGAAATTTCGATCGGATCTCTGACCAGCCAAGAAGAGGAATGAGAAACGAGGAACGAGGAACGCTCGTCGAGCGGCGAGCGAGAGAAAGAGGCGAACCTTGAAACGGATAGCCGCGTGTTCCGATGATTTACGAATCAGGTTCGAAAGCATGAATCATGCGCGGTGTAATAAAGAAATGACCGCGGACTATGTGTTACACTGTTGAGGTTTTTGGCTTTGAAGGGTTCCGGAAATGAACCGATCCGGACCCGTCGATGGACTCGGAGGATGGTCTGGGTAGTGGAAGATGAGAAATGTTCTTACCGAATGGTTATGGCTGGACTGGTTTCGCTGCTAAATTAAAGGATTTATTTTGGGCTGATTGTTAATTGTACGGTGCGATACTTGCACACCATTATGCGGTAATCAGTGATTACTTTGTAATATGTTCAACAACTGACGCAAGTAAGGGAAAAAAAATGAGAATTGGTCGATACGATCGCAAATACTACTCACCGATGATTACCAATCCATTAACACCCTTCGCTGCTAAATCAAACACCTCTTTCGAAACTTTAATTACCAGCAATATCGTTTCAATATTCTCACGGGAGAAGAGGAAACAGGGCTACCAGGGAGCAGCGAAACCTTCCTCGCACCGCTACTGCCGCGTTTCCATGAGAGACAAAGCTATCTCGGTGTGTCTACGCCCATATACCAACACAGGCTACGGTAGGTATTCGTATTTGTATACAATAGGGCATCATAATACGTAATCTGCCTAACGTATTCGCGGCCGGAGCTACCTGAACATCTCCCACGTTCGAGCTGTAGGTACGTGCCGCCTCTCCGCCTCCCCTTTTCTTTCTTTCTTTCTTCCTTTCTTTCTTTCTTACCCTTTCTTTTCACACTTGTTCGCACGTATGAACTCGCTCGCGCTCACGAGCACACGCCCCAGACAAGGCTGCCGACCTTACGCACCTTGGCCACGTGTGAAACGCTCTCCCTCTCACGCGAATCTCTTCGAGACCCTGCGGTTCGCGATCGGCCCGATTCCATTTATAATTCGACCATGCCACACCGCAAATCAGACGTCTCGAACGCCGATGTGTAGATTCCATTGGGCACGTATTACTTTCGGGTCCCTTGCGTTGCACCCTATGCCCCGGTAATCGAGTTCGAAGTCGATCGCGCGCTTGGTAGGTGGTCCCGAGGCGTTGTATCGAATTTAGAACTGTTTCTCGAAAGGGTTCGGGGTACTCGGGTGAACGTTTAACGTTTTTGTACGAGCATTAGAAATGTGTTAAAGTCGAATGGAGTTTAACGGTTGCACGAGTTTGATGGGGTATTAATTACGAAGAAAGAGTTGCTCGATTTGTTCGCGATGGAAGTAGATCCTATTCTGTCAGCGTAGGTTGGGTTTGGGTATTCCGAGTGGTGACAAGGTTAATGGTTATTGGAGTACTCTGCATAAATGTATTAAGCTTCGAACGTTATTTTGTTTATTTATTTATTTTTTTAAAACTCTTATTAAACATCGTAGAACGATGGTATATAGTCGTTGGTACGAACAGGAAAATGATATATTAAAAAAGACTCATGGTATCAACGCTTGCAACCGACTTTAACGACAGAATGCATAAAGGAACGTGTCATCATAGGTAATTTGAATTTCCGCGGCGCTAGATCCCGTTTCTGTCGCTGGCTACTGGCCTGGACGCGCGCGGCCAAGTACGAAATGGAACGGGCGGAATAATATCATTGAAATGCGGCTTATAAATATTGCAAAACGTGATCTCGCGACCGTGGCAGCGGCTGGCCTCTCCGCGGTCGTAGCTGATCCTAGCACCGATGAACCGCTCGCCCTTTTATCTTTTCTTTACGCTGCATTACAAATGCACCTCCGGTCAAATCACGAAACCACGCTGGACGTGGCCGTTCCCCCTGTCGCGGATCCCCTCGCTGTTAGCATGATTTTCGCGTTACTGTCAACATTGTTGCGCGGGAAACCGCTTATTTATGCAATGATATTCGTCGGAAGTAAGAGATAAAGGATCCATTGTGAAACACTGGCGTAAGTGAAATAGAGCGTCGAACGAGAGTTCACGAACCCTGCAAGGTTCACCGGTGCACGGTCCTTCGCGTTTCGATCGGGGAATCGAGGAATCGAGGAGTTTCGAATGGAAATCGTGGAGATTTTGATCAACCTAACCGAAGAAGGGAATTTTGTTGGGATTCAACCCCAAAAAAATGTCGAATCCCTGTGGACCACTTTCTTTTTTACGGTTCTAAGAAGTCGTAAAAAAACGGATAAATGAAAATAAAAATGCGGAACAAATAGGAATTGGTAGATACCATAACTTACACCATCATTGAGATAATCTGTAACAAAACATCCTACGATCCAATGAAACACGAACGCGACCAATTTAACTGTAAGAACTATTCGACGAACCTAATTGAAACACCGTTCGAAGCTCTCGCTGTTCGTTCCCGGGTAAAACGTCCACAAGAACGAGGACTCGATGCAAGAAGAAAAATAATTCGAGTTTATCGACTGGTCGGGTCGAGCGGTGTCTCGGATAATAAAATACGATTGACCAAGTATTGCGTTGGCGAGCAACGTACACCATAAATAAGTCTCTAAACGTGGCACGAATTACGGGACGAACAAACCCTCGCCCATTCTCCTACGGACGACCTTAAAATACAACGACCTCGAAACCGTGAATTAAGTTATTTCCACTAATCGGCTTCCGAGTAACGTATGAAATATACTCGATCGTAAAGTCTAACTTCATTTCGGATTCTTTCTCGGCTCGTTCCTTTTTCAACTCTCGAACGATCGTTCACAGCTGTCTCTGTTCCACCCACATTGATCACGTTTCCCTTGTACCTTTTACGACTCTGTAGCCTCGCGACAACAACGAGGTTAAGAGTCGAGAATGAACTTAAACGTTAGCTACCGGACCATACCGGACACTCCGCGTTTTATGTTAGCCCTAAGCTGATTTTAGAGTCTTAAGACGGGATTAGTTTTCGAAGGTGCGTCGAAAAGTCAAGGTTCCGTGTGTGTTATAAGTACCGAAGAACGATTCACCTCCGAAGACGACGAAGAGGTAATTTTTTTTAATCGAACCGTGTTTTACGAGGCATTCCATTTTGCACGTGGATAAAAAGAGCCACCAGAAAAGGGCGTCGAGTTTATTCGACGGGCTCTTTCGGATCTTGAGAAACGACGCTTCGTTTCTGCCGATTAATTCAAGGACACGTTCGATCGGGTCCTTTTTATTGCTCGCCAACATTAGTTTTTAATTGACATTATATTACGCGAACGCTAATAAATATGTGAAAGTGAATAGGGGCCCATTAAGCGAGCCGTAACGCGATTGATTCAACGTCTTCTTTATCATTTCTTCCTTTTTAATGGAAGCGCTGCGCTGTATTTTACGTGTCCATTTAGTCGATTGCTTCGTCGGTCGAGAGATTTACGACGTTCACGTTTCGCGTTTGCGAAATTTATGCATCCCCGGGGAATTGCGTTGTTATCCTTTGAACGGTGTTTCCGTTCGTTGTACTTATCGAATTTAATTCTGTTGTGATTTTAAAGCTTCGACTTAAATCTCAGTCGGTAAAAGCCGAATAATTCCCAAGTTATTTATTTTTCACGAACGCATAGACGCACGAGTCTTGTTATAGGTAATACTCGAGTTCATTTTCCGCTGGTTGCACGATGCATCGTTGAAAGAGACCCATCTTATCTCGAGCCTTCATCGATTTACCGTTTCTTTAATTACAAAGTACGGTCGTGTACTGCCGATTGCAAGGGCCTTTCCTCCCAAGAAATGCAACAGCGAGATCTGATCCAACGTAACCACTTCTGAACAACATTCCCTGCGCGTAATTCTCCATTTTGCAACTTTCTTCGGATCTTAAGATCTTTCGTTGATATTTAATGCGCAAAGCGATAACATTTCGAACACTAAGTTTTTCACGGAACAAGAATTTTTCTTCAACACGTTTCAACGCACACGAGACACGTATCGATGTCTCCGAGTCGATCCATTTTTGTTCACCGCGTGTATTACTCTTCGTCTTCGAGGATAAGTTCGCAGCGATTAACAAGCAATAATTAACAGCGTTGATAGACGCTACGTACAAGGAACGGCAACACATGCATCGATCACTTATTATTCGCTTCAAGCGCGTGTCATAGTCCCTGACGCGGAAGGGTTTCTCACGGTAACGAAGAGAAACGCCTCCGGCTGAAGATTGGCTCGTTACGAACGAGCGGAAATACCCACGTTCCGGATGGATCTTTCGGGACGTGTCGATTCCAGCCGGCCAGTTTCGTTCGAAAGGCATATCCCTTTGCTCGACGGAACGCGCCGTTCCGTGGAAGTTGCCGCTGACGAACGCTGGATATGGACAGCCAGAGGGATAATGATCCGCGCCGCGGTGTGTTATTAATCCTTTAGGAGTAAACGTTCTCGAGAAACGTTTAGGCGGTAAAGAGACCTCGACTAAAATGCTAGACGCGGCTATAGATTGTTGCACCTCGAATTACCGCGTTCTTGAATTCTTTTGTTCCTCCCGGTGAACGTACGAAGCGAGGTTTTTTGCGAATGCTACTGTTTACGATGATACAGAACACGTTGAGTCTACGGATTCCTACCGTGTCGGTGTTGAGTTACGATTTTCTGAAATTTCCGTTGGATATTAAAAGGTCCCATTTCTTTTTTATTTTTTATTACAATTTGAGTTTCGAAGATACCGAAGCTGGCTCCCTTTGTAGCGATGTTTGGAAGCGTAAGAAGTAGACTGTACGCTGGATTACGCAAGATTTACGGCTGTAAATAAAACTGGAAATTCTCGCGTTTGTGCCCGCAGCGGGAGGAAACTTGGCCAATGCCACATATTTTATCCGATTTACATAATCCGACTAAGTACCAAGACACTATTAAAATTAATATATACCCGCAGCATCACCCACCTGGATGTTTTTGTAATAAAGTCAACCTTCGAAACCTTCAACCCTTTGAAACCTATCCGACCGATAAACCAACTCGAACCACCGTCCTTTCAGGCAACTATCGAGTATCCCAAGACCAAGTATCGTTCACGGATCGACCTTCGCACGTATTGTCTCTAAACGATGCCCAAATAGGAAAGAAGGAGGAGAAACGAAGCGAAGGCGATCAGTCTGGACCGAGGGAAAATAGAAGTCCCGACAGAGATGAATACCGGTCGATGGTGAACCGTGAAATCTCCAGCAACAGGCATAGATCCTTCCAAGGGGGTGGGTTCGCGCAGCGATATATAATTCATTAACAATTCGATTCAGCGGGAACAATCGGATTCATTAGTACTGCGGCGTGGCGTTCCCTTTGACCGACCTGTCCGTCGGTCCGTTCGTCTTCACCTCGTGAGAGGTATAAATACGTCTCTTATTAGCTGGCTGGTTGGATTATTCGTTTGACCAATCAACACACGGTCCTGGCCACCAAGTATCGTGCGGTGTATCCACGGAATCACGAATCGATGAACGAAACGGGCTCCTCCTCTCTGTCCGTCGCACGTTCGTCTCGTTACGCCTTTCGTTCCGACACGTGCGTCCTTCTTCGTCGTCTTCGTCGTCCTCGTCGTGTTCGTGGTCGCTCGTCTTCTTCTCCCGAGGCCATCGATGATAGACGCGGAAAGGGTTCGGGGAGAGACGAACGATACATCTTGTGCGAGGAAGATAAATCCTCCGGATGGTACCAGCTGGACTTAGACGAACAATCGGCTAATGATGTCAAGGTTGAGCGACCGCTTCGTTAAGGTAACGAAGTAATCCCGATGATGACCGCGCGTCGACGACCCTGCAGCGAAACGTTTTCACGTGCAAGGTCTGCTACTTGGGTTCGTTCTTTGCGACCACTGTTTTGCGGTGGTCTCGGGTCGTAGATTTTCGGGGCTTCTGAGTTTTTTTTTTTTTTAATAGAGGTTTTGCGGTTTTAAAGGGTGGACAGAAGTTTAACGGAATGGTGGAATTGTTATTTTTAGATGAAAAGCAAAAAAGCTACGAAATCGTTAGCGATTTTCTCTTCAATGATCCTGGCGACTGGAGACGATCGCGCGAAATCGCGATGAAAGGGTACTGCCATCGGTTTTAAATAAATACTCAACGACCATGAAAGGGCTACCGGTGTCGGGGTAAAGAAAGAAGAAGCTAACTCCGCGCCGCGAGATGCCGCAGCCTCGTCCCAAGGTGAGCCGTGGCGAGGCATGAAAAGGGAAGCACGGTAGTAAAAACGCGCAGGTGGGAGGATTAGTTGGTTGGTCGAAATGGCCAGCGCCGGTGAATGCATTTGGATTTCGTCCAGACGTAATACTTGCGCTCTCGTGCAATGCCCATCCGTCCATACACTACCGTCTGCTCATCCGTCCGTCCATCCATCCATCCTTTCCATCCATATCCCCGCTCGTGGTCCATTCGCACTTTGCCAAGCAATCCTCATTCCCATTTATCACCTCTTCCACGGCTCTTTTCCTTTTCTATCTGTCTGCCCTGCCTCTCCACCTTCTTCTTCTACGTGTCTCTCTTTTTTTCGTCGAAACCCTTCGACTCCAATTGGTTTCTTTCCCGGCTCCTCGCCCTATTCTCTTTCTTTCATTCTTTCTTTTCCTCCACCCCCCCCCCCCCCCC